>CAEGAD010064800.1:0-33137 GCA_903067055.1 Poeciliopsis paucimaculata
TGGAACATTATACTTGTCTTTTTTATTAATAGCATTATTTTTTTTTAAAAAATTAAAATTTTATTTAATTTTTTTTTTTTTTTTTGCAACCCCCCCCCCCCCCCCGGAGTACAAGCATTGCGGATAAGGCTTTTGTTACATCATGCATCACATGACGGCGAAGATATGGATTCGCGGGGAAAAGGGCTTTTTATTCCTCAGTTGAAAAAAAACAAAAGATTCATGAGAAAACCTGAATACAAAGAGCTCATTCATATTCAAAATGACAAACACACTCTGGTGGAGGGTGGGAGAGAGAGTAGGACACTTCTGAAGGGGAGGTAAACTTCTGATATTCAGGTGAATAGCCTCCCCTTCAGAAGCCTCCCGATTGTCCATTGATGGACTATCGGGAGGCTATTGCCTCCCAAACCTTTAGCATCGCAATAAAGTTGAAGTTCTTAAGCAAAGATCATTGAAAATGGAGACAGTTGAGGTTTACTGTAATGTGCAAGTGTGCAGATTGTCCCAAGAGCTGCTGATTTTGAAAACGGGGATTGAGATGATGTAGCAATGAAGCTGAGGGCGACATTGATAGATGATTCAAAAACTTTCAAAAATAAAAAAAAGCGTTGGCACATTTTTACTCTGCATTTCCCACTTAAACTGAGTCAATGGCCAGTGAAAAATGGAAATCAAGTGTTTCATACCTCATTACCCACCCACCCTATTCCTACACAGCACCCAGGTGTGACATTAAATCTCTGGGGGGTTTTTCCCTACACATGCTGTGATGTGCAAGTCACTTATTTGAAAACTGTTATCGCACATTACGCTGTTACTCTATTTGGATCTTAAATACCTACAAATGAGATTGGGCTGGTAGGAGATTCTCACAATCGCCCAGAGTAGAAAGTCGTTTTTAATGATATAAAAAGATTTACACACACATTTAAAGAAAAAAAAATTTAAATGTAGTACAATTATTGGTCGTGTTTTCATGACCGTGAATATTTTCAAAACAGACAAATTTGCCTTTCTCATCAAGAATAGAAGAGAAAAAAACACCTTCGTTCAGCCCTCTGATTATCACTGGGGAAAGGTTAGCAGTTTAAAGATACAGTAATCAGTTCTGTAATTTTAATTTGATCAAATTTGATTGTTGATTGGGACACCAAATAAAACAGATTATTCTTTTTAAACTAAAATCAGATACTTTGATGCAAAGACAGTAGTACTACATATCTTGTTCCTTTTCTGCTGGGTTCAAAACTACCATCTCCAAACACTTGCATTGTTTTTTTTTTTTCGTTTTTTTGGGGGCGGGGGGGTTTGCCACCTGCATTATAGTTCTTGGATGTAAAAACAAACCAGAATACAATGTTCACACACTCAGGTATTTGCAGATTAAAAAAAAAAATTTTTTGGGGGGTGGAACTTAACAACAAACAACTCGTGGAAAATTCAGCTATTTGTGGATTTGTTAGTGTCTAAAATATGTGAAAGAAATTTCAGGTTGGGAATCTGAACTACCTAAGCACAATGCTACTTGATATGTTATTGGTTGCCATTTACAAAGCAATCAATCAACATTAATTTTCCTTGCCACTGATTGGCTGTACATCCAAAAGCAGTGACAAGGAAGACAATTGATGTCATCTTCGGCAGTGGTGCTAAAATGGTTTGTTATTTACGTAGTAATCCATTTTAATGTATCGTGTTTGAGCGATTAAAAAAAAATTATATTTATGCCGATTATCTATGTAATGATGGCTGTGGTTCCTAAACCACAAGTGTGCTGTAGGTCAAAATTGGAATGAAATTGAAACATATCTGAATAAAATGGGGATACACTATAGAATATCAATGTGTGGTACTCATGTGTTGCATTATGCTCCAACCAGCGAGAGAAAACACTCACATCGGCACTTTCTCCTCATATCATTAAAGAGGCACAGCTCAAATTTTTGCTTTTTTTCTTTTATCAATTTAAATACCATAAAGTCATAAGTGGGTCTGTGCTCACCCACAGTACATCCAAATAACCTGCATTCTTTGTTAGAAGTACTAAATGCAAAAAACCCGATGCACAACGGTCTACAAATTTGCATCTAACATTATAAAGATGTGGCATAAAATGCATTATAAAAACTGTGAAACTTGCATTTTTATAGCTTTCATTTAAAACGGAGTGTCAAGGAGATCATCAAGTTGAAAAATGGGGATTCCAATAGAGCACTTTTGAAATTAAGACATTTATTAAGTCAATACATTCAGTCTGGGTAGACTTTCATCAAATCCTTTAGTTTTATTTGCTCTCATTGTCCCATTTATTCGTCATCGCCTTTCTTCTCCCCGCCTGCCTCCAATCTCATCACACAATCTTTACCCGTCAAAGATGATTTATGCAATCTGAGGGAGAAATAACGTTTCACCAAAGCTTTAATCAGTGTTTTGCCCGGTATGTGAGAGGAATAAGGAATCATAATGTGGTATGACAGCAGACCTACACAAAGGAAACCAACTATAAAGGCTCATCAGATTAAGTGTGCCAAATCCTTACTGTGGATTTATTATGATTTTTATCATTATTATCAGTATTATTACTACTACTAATAATTGTAATATAACAGACCATGTATTGGTGCACACTGCCTGCATTTAAATGAGGAACCTGGAATTAGATGTTAGATTGGATCACACTCCATTAAGTTCTAGAGGATGTGTGTGCAGATGTCTACATGCGATAGTGTGGAAACTGTAATGCTTTCACTGACATTGTGGGTGCGATTCTAACTGAAGAGATGGTGTTTAGAAAGAGTGGGCAATATGGACTTAAAGTTTTATTACAATATTTCATGTTCATATTGTGATAATGAAAAAAGTGACACTAAGGACTATTTATTGCAAATTTTTTAAGAAAATTGAATAGCAGATACAATCAATCGTAGCCTCACAAACACAAACACTGCTCTTGAAAAACATTCCCATTTTTGATATGCTTCTTTAGGACACCAGCAACATAAAAAAAAAAGTGGGATTTGCATCACTAAACTGTTAAACTCTCATGCAAAGAAATGTCTCAGAATATATGATAAAAGGTAAACGATACGATAAACGATCATGTTTAGAGTCAGAAAAATTGTGGAACAAGCAGGTGAAAAGTATGCAAGCTCATGTCCTTTCTATTGTTCTTTTCCTGCACCGTAACCCTAAAAACAGTTTCTCCACATGCAAATAAAAAAATAAAAAGAAAAGAAAAACAAACATTTCCGACATGCTGTCCGCACCAGCAACCTGCAGAAGATAGAGATTCATTTGCATTCATATCCGAGGCCCGTCTCTCACCGCGATGCTGGCACAAAATGTTCTAAAGCGAGCCGTGTTTGTTCTCCTGCAAATTCAGCCTTGTGTACGTTTTCCCTATGAGCGCAACCTTGAGCGTATACGAGAGTGTAAATGGTGAACAAAGCCCTGCAGGTGGCAAAGTGTAATTTTTCTTTTTCAACTTTTAGTTGCCTTTTTTTCCTGTTAAACTTCAGGTTTTTTTCCCCTTCAAACATCTTCTGACATCTGATTGCTCTTCTAAATATCGTCTTTTCTCTAGTCCTTTCTTTCACTACCTCTCCATCTCTCAAAGTGTAGTGGTTCAAAAGAGGCATTTGGTGACTGAAAACACAGCTGCGCACTTATAAAAATTTCTAAAAGTCAAGGCAACTCAGTCAATAGAAAAAGTAACTGAAAGGCAGACATGGTAGACGCAGAAGGAAGTCTGAAGGTGAGAATGACAGACTTTGTTAAATGCAGAGTGGTTTACAATTTGATGGAGTTTTATCTGAAAGTTCAGACGTTTAAAGACATTGCCTCCAGATGACATTAGAAAGGGAGGCTCAAGATGAGAGGAAAAAAGAATGGAAACACCTGTTATCACTGTGAAATTGAGCAAATTTTCATGCTGATAAGACATGTACATTTCAATGACTTCTAGAAAATAGGATCTTGATTGGACAGAATCCGTTACTATGTAATTGTGTGTAATGTGTTGCTGTTTCTCATTTAGTGAACCACTGGCCTGAAGCGAATGCAGCGTAACTACAACACAGCTTATGACATTTCTTACAAAATTAAACCAAATTTTAAAAAATATCTCAAAGAAAATCTGTATATTTACACAAACGGATGTATCTCCAACACATACGGATTTTTAAGGAAGCTAAACCTAAAAAACCTTTTAAGATGACTACCACCTAAAATTCACAATAGTTCGGCAAATTCAATATGCAAAGAATTGCTACTGAAATGTGACTTTTTCTACTGGGAAATGAGTTGTTTTTTTGTTGTTTTTTTTAGATTAAATAAGCCAAGATTTTAATTTAATTAACTTAATTTTAATTAATCTGCAACCGTCATTTGCTCCATCAGCATACTTTCTACACCACCATAAGGGGTTGTAGATTCTAATCACCCGTCAAAAGCGCACTACAAAACAAAGTGTTGGAAAATATAGCCCAACAGTAGCGGTTATCCCAACCACAATAACAAATAATAATAATGTTTTCTTACCAAGATATAATCTAATACCTTTCTGCATTATAATTGATATAAATTGCACAATGTTCAATTCATCTGAATAAAAATATAACAGCTGTTTCCTCAATGTTTAGTTTTGATGATTAGTACTAGATTAAGTGCGTGGTACAGGAGGTTTTATGCTGAAACATGCAATACCTTTCAGATAACACCAGTTATGAAATCACATCTATTATAACATTACATCTACCAGGGGAGAAAATAACAGCATATTGGCACTTTACAGCTCTGCAGCTGACTGCCCCCCCCACCCCCCAAAAAAGGGCTTCTGCAACATCACTTGATTTATTTCAGCATAAGCAAAAAATCTGGGCGACAATACGGCTCATCTGGTCATCATTTAATTTATTAACTTATCTACTTGGGGGCTTAGGTGTCAAGGAGGATAAATGTATGCCAATCGTGCATTTCCTGTTTCTCCAGTGCTTCAGCTTGGTAAAAATCAGTTTAAACAAATAACAGTAGCTAGCTCGACTTTTTTTTTAAAGTAGCCAGAGATTATTGCCTGGGGATATTTTTCAGCTGAGTCATTTTAACAGGAGCTTTTAGTAAACCCTCACCTTAAATATCTTTCACCACACTCCCCTCAGGTGCATTGTGGCACAGCAAATCTGACAACGCGAGTGCCTAAAGCCATGTTTTCTTTTTTATTCTACCCAACAAGTTTGCAAAAACAGAGCAGAAAAAAATTTGTTGACCAGCAGGTGAAGCTTTCCCCCCGCCCCAAGTTAACAAATGAGAGATAAAGAATGAGGTGGAGTTGCTGAAAGGAAAAGAAAATTAAAAGCAGGCTGAATGAAGCATGCTGTCAAAACACAAAGGGAGACATTGGGGGAAAAAACACAGGGGCACAAGAGTCGGGATCGCATCTGGAGGAGGGAAGATGAATGACGGAAGCTAAATGAAACGCCACTCTGAGTAATAAGAAAGAGCCGGCATCAGGAAGGCCGGTCACTTGAATAGCAGGAGATGTTGGAGTGGCTTGCTTGGCCTTCGAGCCATTTTTGTTCAAGCCTTCTTCTCAAGAGTCAATAATATTCCCTCTGAAAAAGCAAAAATAAACCAAGAAGCGCATTTGCCAATTAAGCCGACCTGGGTCCAAATCCTCGGCAGCCTGAAGTAAACTTCATCTGACGGTTTTGTTTTATATTTTAGAATATTTTGGAATCACGATTTTTTTCCCTCCCTCTGTTTTGAGGGGGGGGAAACATAGAGGGTAAAAGTAAATAGCCAGAGGTGTATTTCTCTTTCAATAATTGTACTTTGTAATAAAAACACAGCAAAATAATAAATCATAAATGATCACTGCAGGATTACACATACAATACAAAGTTTTGATCAAATTCAATTCCGTTTTATGGCATAACCCCTTTTTTTTCCAAATGATCACCATATGTTTCATTGATTTCACAAGAGGTAGTGAAGACTTGACTGCAAGAATAGCTGTAGAAAAGAGGGGGAAAAAACTTTTAAGGCGATTTGACGGTTCTTTTTAATACCTTCGAACTTGGATCCCGAAGAGTTTTCATCTAGTGTGACTTTTTTCCTGAGGAATCCAACTCAAATGGAGATTAACACGACAAAGATCATACAGGGGCAGGATTTAGGTTTCAAGGAGTCTTATCTTATGTGTTTGAGCTGAAGTATGCCTCTAATGATGCAGACAGTAAAAAAAAGATTTGGTGATCATCTTCAGGAGTTAGAAATCTGTTAGTATTCCTTTTTGAAGTTTTTTACTTGATTAGTTTCTGCACATCTTCATGACTTTTAAAGATTATATTCTGCTGGTATCACCTGCCTTGTGACAAGCCAAGACAACAATTTGGCAAATAAGATGCAAATTCAATGGATCAAACTAATTGGTCACTTTAATAGGTACATTTTGCATAGTAGTGGGTTGGATCCCCGTTTTTCTGATGTGCTTCAAGAAGTGATTTAGCTTTTCAAAAACTTTTCCTTGGACATTTTGGATATGCAAATTTCCAAGCATATCCAATAGAGGTGTGCTGATCGATTGGCCACCGATCAAAATCGTCCGATTTCCGTGAAAAAGTGTAAGATGGTGATTGCCGATCACGGTCTCTTATTGCCGATCACCAAAACCGATCACCTGTATCTCACTTCTCAACCTGCATGTGCGCTGCAACAAATCCTAAGCGATGCCACGTGTAACCATAAACGCTCTGAGAGTGAATGGGGACGTTTGCGTGTTGCGGCAAAAAATTCAGGGTTGAAGTAAGTTAAACAGACAAAATATTTTGCATATGTATTAAAACTTTCACTTTGGCCCAACATAAAACAGATAATCTCTGAAAAATAATCGATCTCCTCGGCCTCCTCCTGTGTTTTGCAGAATGACTCAGCTCAGTCAGAACCAACCAATCAGAACCAGAACAAATCAGCCATGCTCTCAGGAAGTTTTGGTTTAGGAACTCAGGATTGTTTATTTTGACGCAAACCTGTTTAACATTGAATGAATGTTTCCTTTTTTACTGGACATTATTTGATATAGGCAGTGTTATGAGATTTATTTGATTTATGTATAAATTAGGCTGTTGAGAGCCTTACTGTTAAATATTGTTTTCCTGATTGCAGGTTTTTCAGTTGTCCTTTTGACGGAATAGCTGCTGTGTTGTGCCGGCAAGAATTTTGCATGTTTGTCTAAATTAGGTGAATTTATTGCCAGATAATTTTTCCATTCTGAAAGTTCACATAGTAACATTTACACCTAACGCGAAAAATTAACCGCCAGTCCAGGCGATCGGAATCGGCAGCAAAGAACCTGATCTAATATCCAATATTTGAATCATATATTTCAAGACATACCGATGTTCAAAAAAAACCAATCTAAGATGTTCTGAGCTTTGCAACGCTGTAATCTGCAGAAAGTCACAATCGGAATGTGGGTACGCTGTGTTCATAAAGAGATGGACATGGCATAGCGACATTACTTGGACAGTACCTGATAGCCTGAACCATTGATATGTGACACTACCATGACCCTACCATGTGAATGCTGCAGATAAAAATCACAATTCGTCTCATAATCTTGGGAAATTTGAGCAAGAATTGCTTTACAATCATCTAAAACCAGTCTGTCCATTCCCATTTTCACACAAACACACACACACACACACACAATGTCTGCTCACCAGATATTTTCTACTTTTCCCTGCAATCTGCAGGACTGTTTTGTGTTTCAATCAAAAGTGTCTCAATACCCAGACTGCCTGGTACCAACAACTGTAAAAGCACTCAAAGTCTTTTACATCCTCTTGTTTTCCCCGCTCCAATGCTCGGTTTTGTACTTGAGCCAATTGTCTTCACCACATCAAGATGCCTGGATGCTGCCACGTGATTGGTTGATTTGCATTTTGTGTTAACAAGCAGGCAGAGGACTCTTGTGACTTGTTCGAACTTGAGTCTCGTTTGCTGCGCTTTAATGTTCGTCGCAACGCAACTTGGTCTTTATGCTTTAAATGCTTTGATTGAACCCTGGAGGTTCACTTTTGGCAGTAGTTGTTAAGCAGAAGATAGAGCTGGTACAATTAAAGATGGTCATTCTTCTCCTTCCTCGTCTTCTTCACATACAGTTTTCATGCACTTTTACTGTTCTTGTTCTCATTGCCAATTTATCCAAACAACCTTTGCAGTGTTCTACAATACATCTGAGGATTTAGTGTAGCCCTTTAAGTAAATATCACTTAAGAATTATTGTGGAAAAAAACTAAGAAAAAAAAAACCTTTGTCCTACTAGTCTCTTTGCACCATTTCCTTTACTATTACCTCTTACAACATATAAATCCAGTTTCTGGATTGTGTTTTATAGAGGGTGAATGGTATGTGCTGGGAGTCTGAATGATATTAAAAATTTGGGAAAAACCTGGGTAGGGAGTTCAACGCCTGATTTTCTCTCTTGTGTGTCGTTTGTGTGTTTTCCTCCTCCGTCTCATTCCACAACCCTCCATCTCTCTGACCTGGATTACACAACTTTTTTTCAGCTGCCTGAGCTAAACAATACTCTCCATCATATTAGCATGCAGCATGGCCAAAAATAAATAAATAAAAACACGAAATCCAGCTTAGGCTCCTTTTCTTTGAGATTCACGCTTATCCTTGCCGTTTCTCCCTCCATCTTATAATTAACGTCTCTCATGTCGTCTTTCTTGTCACTTTACATTTTCACTCTTTTTCTCTTTGTCCAAGAGGCCTTCGTCCAACTGTTTGGTCCTCTTTATGCCAAGCCTCCTCTTCCCTTGCCTGTTCTGTAACCCAGTTTTGTTCCCTCCAGCCATGCCGCATCTGTCCTCTCTGCTACTCGTCCTTTACTTTCTCCCCATTAGCTTTCCGTTCCTTTCTCTTCCCCTCACCGCTGTCCGCACTAAGGCAACCCTGTCGCCAGAGTGCTTGAGAGAGAGACAAGTGGCATGCTTCATTTAATGACAATAATTAATTCTCCTTCTCCTGATCTTAATGAGCCAAATCAGTCACACACCAAGGAAAAGGCAGACATGAGAGGACGTAAAGAAATGATGTAGATGGTTCATCTTCACATGAGGCTTTAGTCATCCCACAGCTTACCGGGTTATTATAGATCACCTATAGTTTATATTTTAGTATACAAAGTCTACCTCTTAAACCAGGCCTGTGTTCTTTTGTCAAAATCTGGTGCCGACTGATTCCAGAATTGAACCTCTTATGTTAGGCTAGCTCTATCGCACGAGTTCTGATCTGTTCTTTTTGTAGACTTCTGTTCACAAATTGTTTGTTTGTGGCATTGCAAGTTTGAACAATTATTGGTACATCTTGTAGCTGCTGATTAGCATCTCAACCGTTCAAATGCTACCTGAACTATGACCTGAAATCCCAGAAGATTTCAGGTCATTTTCTGGAAGAGAGAGAAAGAGGAAGTATAAATGATCTCTTCCATCAAATACATATTTCTGAGTGCAAGGTCTTTTTAACATTTTATTGTTATTGCCCAGAAAACTTCCTGTTACCATGTCATGAAAAATCTTCAGAATGTCATACACCTCTTCAGATTCATTGCAAGACTGACTGCTACCCGACATCCTCCTGCCTACAGACCTGAAGACTCTTTGAACATACTTTGATGACATGAATTGAAGTAAACTTAATTTCAGCGGTGGACAGGGGTCAACATGGGGACTCCATCTGCTCTGCAGCCTGATAAGCAACAGTCTGAAGTGAACCGTGTATTTTGACACCTCTCCATAAGAACCAGCATTAACCTTTTGAGCAGTTTCATCTGCAGTAGCTTATCTGTTGGAACACACCATAGAGGACAACCCGTATGTGCCAATAAGCCTTGACCCTGTTTCTGTTGCTCATTCACCACTGTTCTTTTGTAGGATCACTTTTAATAGACTACAAGCATCCCAGAAGAGCTTACAATTGTCCATCATTGCTCTTTCTTATACATCGACTTTTAAGCACAATATGTTCATCTGCTGTCTATTATGTCACACCTACAAGCAGGAGCCTCGGCCAAGAGATAATCAGTGTTATTTATTTTATTTTTCTAAACTAAGCTTTACCCAAATGCACCAGTCAAACCAATTAGTCCCCAATGATTACCAGGTCACCTGCTGGACCAGCAACACCAGTGAGCTTCACCTGTAAAAGGTCATAATGTTAAGCCTGATCCGAGCACATTGGATAACCAAACTAGCTAATGCTATCGTTTATAACTTTAAAGAAGGGCAACACTTTCTCATTTAAGATTCTGCACTCGACTCATGTTACATGCACATTGTCCCTGCAAATAACTCTTGATGAGTAACTGACCATCTTATGCAGTTGCTTGTAGGTGTAGCCAATTCAACTTGGCCCCTGCTTTTACCATTTTTAATTGTTATAACAACAGTACTACAAAATATTGCGATAACTTCACATCCCCCATTCTTGCTACCCACCGTTCAATGACTATTATGTAACTGCTAACCAACTTGTAAACCATAAAATAAGGATTGTGTACAAGGTAAAAAAAAATAAAATAAATAGTTGTCACTGGTTGGTGATGGACTCAACTGGACGTGTGTCCCCCCCCAAAAAATACAATTCGATCCCACACAATTTTGTCCTGGCCCTGCTTGCAATATAGCGTTACTTTCCTGCTACAAGTAATGTGACTGATCAGTGACAGACAGTTGCATGTGTTTGACCAACAGAGGATGACACATCCACC
Organism: Poeciliopsis paucimaculata; assembly: GCA_903067055.1. Taxonomy (NCBI): domain Eukaryota; kingdom Metazoa; phylum Chordata; class Actinopteri; order Cyprinodontiformes; family Poeciliidae; genus Poeciliopsis; species Poeciliopsis paucimaculata. The sequence continues at coordinate 10,778 of CAEGAD010064800.1, forward strand.
ACTGGACATGACTAACCACACATAAGCATCCGACCCATGCACCCTCACCACCGCCACGAAACACTGCGTAGCTCCAACACAGCTGCTGTGACTCCTAACCTGAAGGCTCGCTCTGAAGCCAGGAGCTATAAATGACTCTTAAGGTCAACGGCGAGCTCATATAACCACGGGCAGCGTGGCCTCTCTGTCATCTAATGCACACTGTTTCAGCGTGGCCAATTTGAGGTACTAACAACCTTTTATTGTTCATTTTCTCATCAGTGCTCAGGCCCAACTGGAGGTCAGGACTCCATTTCCCTAATAGCATCTTGTGGCTGAGATAACTGTAAAATCCATTTTACGGGCCTTCTCAGACTGGGATGTGTTTGACCAGAGCACGAAATGAAGCTCTTAAATTTTACACCTTCTATTTCGCCGCAAAGATAAAGGATTTTAATTGCGTTTGGATGGATGTTTGTATAATCAGTAGAATCACATGAAAATTATGTACATAAAGTTAATTGGGGTGCTGGTAAATAAAAAGTGTTGCTGTTAAGTTTTAGTTAATAAATGCTTAGTGTTGTTTCTGCTACATATATATATATATATATATATATATATATATATATATATATATATATATATATATTTGTTGATTTCTATAATTTAGAATGTAGAACTGGCAGAGAAGCTTCTGCCTCACAGAAGTACAAAAATGACGACAGAAACCGCAATAAAAGGAGCATCCGTGAAAACAAACTATGTTATTGAGACAGCTATATTTTTTATGAGAAGTTCCAAGAGGATATCATAAACCTTGTTCGCCTTGATTTTTATCCAGAAAATATGGACTTGCCCTGTCTAATGTTAAGTGGAAATAACTGAACAGAGAAAAATCCTATTTGGTATTTATATTTTATTATATCCCATTTACTTACACCACTGAATTTGAGCATATTGTTCTTTGAAGGTATATTTTTGTTACGGTTGAGATATATAAATTATCTTCGCAATCTCAAAGATCATGTATAAATACATTTTGGACTACACACCTATTTCCATTTCTTTTGGAAAGTGTGTGAAAGGGTGAATGAATGTATGTGAATCGCTTTGGGGTCTCTGAACTTGATAAAGCACTACACAAGTACAGGCCATTTATTTACCATTTTACTTCTGATGCCTGTTAGGCCCAGCTGACACTCATGAAATATAACAAATCATGATCCTTTATCAAACCAAAAGAAGTAAACAACATCCTGAATGACACAACTTAGTGTATATTAGTCATAATGACACATTTCCTAACAGAGGTTATGACTGAATAGAAAACTACTTCGTATTGATATAAAATATCCACCTTGACCAAACAATGCCTGATGGTTGTGGAACATTGCATGACAACTGTTTTATTTTCATAAATTTTCAGATAAAAGGTGATAAAAACTAGTGAAGTATGGAATCTTTTTTTTTTTTTTTCTACATAGGGTTGGTTTGTGCAGATATTCCCATGGTCACCAGTTTCTTTTGGTGGATTAAACTGGTGAGATGCACCCAGTACAGAATTGATATATCATCCTTCCAGGTAGTTCTGGGTCCTCTCCTCTCAGGGAGTTGCCATGGAAACCTTCAAAGGGATTCTCCCAGCAGGGATCTTGTTCAGTTGTCTTGTCAAGCTGACCCCCCTTTTGATGTGGATAAGGAACTTTTGAGAGTTTCCCCCCAGACAACATGACTTTTCCACGTTTTGCCATCCTATGGGAAAAGCCCATTTCAGAACCTTGTGTCTGGGATCTTACTCTTTCAGTTCCGGTCCATTTCTCATGACTGCTGGTGAGGACTGGAGTAATTCAAGGCCTTTGCCTTTTGCCTTAGCCCCTTCTTGACTGTGACAGATTGGAACAGGCCTTTCATTGCTGCAGACAAAGTCCATTAATTATAATTCAAAGCACAATGACCCTAGTCTTTTTTAATGTTTTGTCAAGTTAGACAGTCAACATCTGTGAATTGTGACAAAATAAATAGTCTTTAAAAAAAAAAAAAAACTACTCTTGAATATCATTCTATAGTTCTGGGTACGGTACGTTTCTATACTTGCAACGCAAATGGAAAAGAAACATTCATCATGATCAATTCATGATGAAATAGGTTATTTCAATAATTAAAATGAATTAACTATGCTATGTTATGAATTCATGATAATTGATAATATAGCTTTGGTTCAGTTTTGTTTGCCACATCTAGACCTGATTATTAGGACATTAACAAAATCAAAAAAATCCTTTAAATAGAGTCTAACAAACGGAAACATACTGAAGGAGGTCAAACAGAAACACATGCTCTGATCAAAAGAAATTTAAGAAAGAAATTCATTATCTATTGCTCTCAAAGACAACGTGCCACTAATCCACCTCCATTGTGAGCCATTGTTCACAAATGGAGAATGTGCACCATTGGTGAACCTACCCAGCAGTGTCCTGATAACCAAAATTACTCCAAGAGTGATTTGATGAATCATCCAAGTGATCAGAAAAGAACCCAGAAAATGAATTTTAAAAAAAGGCATTTTGTATTTTATCAAAATATTTTTATCTGGTATTTATATAAGTTTGGTTATCCAGAGACATGTAAATGTAAAATCTAACTTCCTCTTTGGTTTGATTTTTTTTTTTTTTTTTTTTTTTTTTTTCCCCCCCAACTCAATTACCAGCTTGGTCTCACAGCTCCTCGTCTTTTTGCCTCACTTAAATGAAAAGACATAAAGATGTCAAGTAGCGAAACGGAAAGGCTCGTTATTGCAGATAATCGAGAAATGGCTGAATGATGTTTAACTGCAGTTTAATGAGGCTTCTTACAAAACTCAACTGATACGACGACTGCCTGACAAGATTGGGGTAGTTTATATAAAGACGATTCCAAGCGGCAGCTTTGTTTCAAGGAGAGGACAAAACAGACGCATTCTTTGGTTTCCCTACGGCTATGTTCGGAGAGGACAAAGTGAGACGGACACTTTCTGGGAGGGAACGGACGTTTAAGAAAAATCTGAAAACAAAAAAACGAAGGTTCAGCTGCAGCATTACATCATTACATGCATCGCCGTGCCTCCGTCGCCTCCTCACTGACATTTTGGACTGCGCAGGCAAGGCATGCAGGGTCGTGGATGATGTCTCAACGCCACGGCTGACCCATTACGTCGCTCGAGAGGAAGTGATTATGTCGGCAAGCTAGCGAGACTAAAGCACGCAGGCCCAAACAATAGCAGGGGAGGGGGTCACCTTGATACAGCTGCCTGCCGGAGACGGTGCTCCAACGAGGAGAGAATGTCTCTATTACGAGCAGCCACACAGTGGAGAGCGAAGGGATAAGAGAGAAAAGGAGAACTCAAAACAAAATCCAGATGTTGGATTTAAAAACCTCTCCCCATTCATTGTGTTGTGCGTCAACATTTAAGCAAGACGTTTCAACCGAGAACTCTGAGTATCGTTGGCTTTAAAAAGAACAAAAGGATTGCAGGCTACAAAAAAATATGATGCATTTCTCTTTGTTTAATGTGCATGAATTCAGGAGCAATTGTTAAAGGTGACTGTATTCCTCAACAAAGTGAAGGCTGTGTCGAGGAGCTGTCATAGTTGGTATCAGTACGTATTGGTATCAGAGATTTGGTCTAACCCTAAACCTCTGATCGACGAGATTCAAATGATTTGTAAGCATTGTGAGAATGCGAGTACTGGGCCAGCTAAGCATTAGATTCTTCTTGTCTTCCTTTCAGTGCCATACTGCAGGACAATTTCATCGTTTTTAAAATACATATCATACCTATGCCTGTCACTATAATACAAATTATAAAATCTCACTGGACAATACATTGCCCTCGTAAGTATTGCGAGAAATGATAGTGTTTTGAGGCTATTTTCAAGTAATACATTGATAATAGCATAATAATGCAATTTTGATATGTCAAGACCAATTCTGTACAGAACATGTAATACTAGAACGGGAAGATATTTGAAATACCAGTAAATAAAATCAACTATGGTGTCTCTGTAAACAAAATGTCACTACATAAAATATCAGAATCTAAATTAAGTTAATTTTCGTTTTTCTGTGTGATTAATTGATTAGTTGTCTATTGGACAGGCTTCATCACTGACTGAACAGAGACTCTGCCAGGTATTTGTAGACAAAAGAAACCAACAAAAATTATAACATTTCAATATATTTCAGATATGAAATATACCTAAACGTCTTCACATCTCTGAGCGTCCTTAAGCTCACGCCACTTTGACGCTAGTAGATTTACAGTTACCACAACAGAGTCCCAGTGGGACTGCTTGGGGACAGTCACCACAGAAAAATCTGCCATCTATGAATCTAACCTGCATTGCTCCATTAATTTTGTCAATATTTAATAGCTCCTGAGGCAAGGTCACATATCTCCGACTCTTTTCAGTCTGCCTTTCTAAAATGGTAACTCCTCTAGAACTGGTTTAGTAGAAGTTTGCGATGATCTCCAAATGGCTGCTGATACCTGAAGATGTTCTGTGTTGATCCTATTTTATCTCAGCACATTCTTTCATATTGTCAACATCATAACTTAGTTAAATAGGCTAAAGTTTCTCACTGGTATTTGTGGCTCTTTGTTGGACTGGATTTCTTCTTAAATACAAAACTTCTTCTTGTAACATATGAGTTTCCACAAGATTCAGTAACGGGTCCATTATTGATATCTTTTCCTATTCTTCCATTAGCTACCACTGTTTAGTCTTTTTCTGATATTTCTTATCACATCTACGGAGATGACATAGATTTTTTTGTCATTTTTAAACTGCACCAGCTAAACGGCCTATCCACACTGTTTATCTCAGATCAATGACTGGCTTTTCAGCAGGTTTCTGGTTTTAAGCACATCAAATCTTGGCAATGTCTACAAGTCATATTTTTGTTCAATGTAAAGAAATCTAGGAATTACATGTAACTCCTCATTAGGCTTTGGCTCACACATCAGATCCATTTATCATTCTAGTTTCTTTAACGTAAACATTTATAATATATGAGACATGGTCTCCCTTGTAGACCTGGAGAACATTATTAATGGAATTGTGTTATTGCTTTTTGACTGCTGTAACGCTTTTCTTACGAAAGTAACGATCTGGAGAGATTGTTACTTTCACATCTACAAGCTACTCAAAGCACGACCGCCAGACTTTTTACTAAATCTATTAAACACAATGTGTCACCTTGGTTTTCTACTCTCTACTGGCTCCCTTTGGATTTCAGAAGTCTGTTTAAAGCTCATGTTCTCCTCTACGGATCTCTGAATGGCAAGGCTTCTGATTGTTCAAGTGAGTTTTTAACCAAACACTCTGCTGCTCACAGCCTTAAATCCAAAGTTAGGAGTTTACAGATTGTTCCTCATACAAGGCTAAAAACTAAGCAGGATCAAGTCTATAACTCCTAAACTGTGGAACAGTTTGCCCCTGCACTTTGATTTTGCTGACTCTGTGGACCTTATTAAAAACTTCAAGGTTTTTTTTGTGCTTTTTATTCTCATTTTTATACTATGTGTAACAAATGTGCTTCATGCTGTCTTAGCATGATTGATTGTTTTTCTGATCGTTAATCATTCAGAGTGTTTTTTGTATTTCTGCTTTTGATTTCCCTATGGTACTTACCAGTATGAGAAATGTTGAATAAATAAAATGTGAAGGATTAACGTAGATTTTAAAGCTCAGAAACAAAGTGATCTATTGACTAGTGAAAGTTTGTGCAACCTTTGCGTTTGCCTCATTCTTAAGAACATAGTATTTTTGCATTGTGTCACCTCATGAGTTGAATATATCAGGAGCTCAGGCTTTTATAGTCATATTTTATGACTATAAAAGCAAAACATTAGTGATTTATGTAAAAAATAAAATAAAATTAAACAGAGCCACCCAACTCAAGTAAAGAACAAAAAGGTGCAAAACAAAAATTGAAAACAACATGCTAATCTTAACTGTACAAAAAGTACAGCAACATTTTTCTCAAAGATGCTGCAGGACTAGACAGTTCTTGTCCTTTGGGGTTGACATGTTGCCCTATAAGATATTACCCTGCTGATTTAGATTAACAAGTTAATAGACCTTGTAGAGTGAGGAGATATGTCAACTATTTGAATTTGGTGTTTGCAAACTTGCATACAGCTGATGTACTAATCTGTTTTTATTTAATGAAAAAAAAAAAACAACAACAAAAAACAAGGATTTTCTTCAAATATCGATCCCTTTGTAATCAATCCAAGACTAAGACTCTCAAGAAATCCTCTGATATGTCGGAGTAAAAGTTTATGATTGTTTGTCTGTTGATCTATTGAGAAGCAGAACAGTAAGATAACTTGCTGATAAAGTTATGCATAAGTTAAAGTTAAATCATATTTTTAACATGATCTTTTGTTCCAAAATAATTACTATTTTCAGTTTGAGAATTTATTTTGCCATATTACAAACTCCTCCATGTCTGACAAGATTTGATTCCAGGAAACAGGCCCATCTCCTTGGAATTATCCGCCGTTCTCGTCTCTTATCTCTGCCCACCTTCGGTTTCCACTCACCCTGAACTCCATGTATTTCCGGATTGGAAAGAAAAAATTCTTTTGCTTTTTCACATGCAATTTACAGCACAAAAATTCCCTTCACAAGTAAAAATAACCACTTTAAAGCCAGATGTTGACAAAGCTGCCATCAGCACATAAAGGGTGGAAGCCATGAATTGAAGTTGCAGACCTCCTTTGGAGAGAGGACTACAGGGTAAAAAGCAACCCCATTAAGCCGTGCCATTTCCAAGAGGGACTAGTAAGGAGATCTGTGCCACATATTTCTATCTCAGAGAAATAAGAAGTCATGAATTAATAACTAAAAATTAAAAGGCACTCTGTTCACCTTAAAAAGTAAAACTAGCTACAGTTTCAACACCCGATAGAGACCAATCATTTAATCATCTGACCCATCAATTCGCCTGAAGCTCAACATTAGGGTCCCACAAATATCATAATATGCAACCAATCATGCAACCAAAAATGTACATAACATAACATCAGAACACCGATGAATATTAAAATCAGTGCAAAGAGACTTATTTTGCATATTATAGTAATAATATGCCACTTCAAAATATCTCTAAAACTAAAAAAAAGAGGCCCATTTGTTTAGATGATGCTTTCACATTAAACTGAAAGAAACATGAGCAAATTCACAACACCCTTCTTCTCTTGTGGGCAGATTAGATTAGTAGAATAAATATTACGGAGACAAATCCCTCAGTAGAAAGTTCCAGAGCTCCATAAACCGTTTTCCTGTTAATTATTAGTCAGCGTTGGACAACGAGTCAGCACCACAGATAGGCTAAGCTTTCTATCGCTCGGTTTCTTCTTACTGCCATCACTCAAACTTGAAGACAAACAGATAGGTTAATGCTAAACAGAGGCAAGCAATCCTACATACAGACTAGTCTTTTGGATTAGTCGTGCAAACACTCATTCGTTTCTCTCCTGAATTAGGTGTTTCTTGGATTGCTTGGTTGTCTTCGGGCCAAATATGTCGCGTCTTAAAGAAGCCCTTTACAGATTCTCCTGTATGCTCGATCTGTCCCTGCAGGACGAGTTAATGAGCCTAATGAGAAAAAAAGACAGCGCAAGAGGGAGGAGAGGAGGAAGAAGAGGGGGAAACAATCAGACGTAGCTCTGGCAAGCCTTTGGCAATGACAGAACGGAGCAATTATGTATGAAGGCTGTGACATTGACTGTGGCATCACCTCCTCTGCTGAGCCGCTGAAAAAAAGCAAACAGACTCCATAAATTCAGCGGAGCGCTCAGTCACGCGTACGGGGCGAGCAGACATCTTTCTGTCAAAAGCGTTCAAGGACTAAGATGATCACAGTTTGACAAGTTAACACATCTCCGTGCGCACATGTATGTCGGCGGGCTGGTGCAAACATTTCACAGGTCAGCAGAGGGTCGGAGCGTCTTCTTCAAATCTCTCACCCGATGGATCTGTTAGGCACTTGTGAGAGGAAAGCTTTCCCATCATGACTCCATCACCTAAGTTTAGCTTCTAATGTCTCTCTCTCTCTGAACACACAGATACGCTCAAGCTTACCCTTTCATAAAGTGCATGCCCGCGGCCCTGCAGTCGCTCTTCGCTGCCCCACTTGCCTGCCTGCCTGCATGGTGATGCTTGACGGAAATATTGATCACACACAAGAAGGAACCTGCAGTGTCACACTTTGAACAATTTGTTTCTAAACTTTCGCTCGTACGATGTCTCTGCAGGAGTAGACAATTCGACAGGAGCGATACAAGTAAGTAACGTCAAAAAAAACAAAAGAAAAAAACCCCACCACCTACAGACGTCACTTGGACTGCTTGATAGTTTGCCACAAACGCTAGACAAACTAAAAAATAGTTCACAAATATAAAGTAAAAGAATACATGGTAGGTCTGGACAGTAAATCAATATGTATCGCAACAGACATGTGATCAATATCAACAGATAACACGTCTGATAAAATTTTCAAAAGTTACACTGACTTCTGATCCAGAACTGCACGACATTCTGGGGGATGTACGCAGAGCAAAGACTTTAGCTGCTCAACCTCTCAAGGTCAGCTAAGCTAGGTTGACAGCATAAACTAACTCACTCACTCTTTGGTTACCTTGCAACAACCTGTTGAGTAGCAGCAGTTTCAGGTTTCATCACCGTCTCTCATAGCTGCTTAAAAATAAAAAATAACCATGCTAGCATATCTGCTAGATATGGATTAGACAAACTTCAACTGAGAACCATTTGACAATATCTGTTCAAAACTCTCTCCTTTCAGACTTACAGAGTCTTTTCCAGTAATCAGCAGTAATCAGCAGGCAACATCCAGGGTCAACTAGAAGGCCAGTAAAAAGAGCCACACACTTACAGCTAACAATGCGTCTCCAATTAACCCAGAATGCCTCTTTTTAAAGAGAGCATCTAACAACCAGGAAAAACCCACACATGCACAAATACAACACACAAACTCCCAACCCAGCTCCAGACATTTTGAATAAAGTGTCTATAACTTGCTGAAGGAAGATGTACTTCAAGTCATGTCAGCTTGACGATGACTCTAAATTGAAAAGTAAGTGACTGCGGTTATGTACAGACTCTACAATATCAGTGAAATATAGCAATTTCAAAGGGCAGCTTGAATCCAAAAGTTCATAGGTAAACATCTTTGACGTGTCAGTCTTTCATGATCTACATATCTTTAATGTATACTGCCATTTGTATAAACTTTAAACTGCCCTTACAGCTATACTTAGTGACTGAGGTGCTAAATATCTTGTGGAGAAGTGGGAACATTATGTAATTGTAAAGAAAGGAAACAGTCACAGTGTTAGTTAATCATAATAAGTATGTTCATTGTAAGTTTTATCAATGGTATAATAATACAGGATTATCCAAACTTTGTGTGACAATAATAAAAACAGCAGCAGGATATTATGTTATGGAAATCGTGAGAGAATCTACAAAAGACACAAATAATAATAATTTTTAAAAAGCAGATTAATCCAGATTGCGCTTTTGAGTATTATCAAAATAACCACTAAGAAAGAAAAACTCATCAGAAGTGGATGTGCACTCACAAACACTCACACCACTCCAAAATATGGATTAAAAAAAAAAAAAAAGTGTAGTATAGCTCAGCATATTTCCATGCAACTGATCAGCCAATTACCGAACTAATCATCACCTCTTGCGGATCTGTCACACCGTGTGAGCGGGAGGCAGCAGATATCAATAGTGCGTGCTAATCCGAGCAACACACACAAACCCACATGCACGGGCCTCGCTTAAAGGGAAGAAGATGATCAAACGGGATCAAATGCCTCCGCACCTCCCTCTCAGGACCCCTGTGAGGCACTGAGGCAGTGGAGGTTAATAGGTGTGCACAAGCACTTTGAGATTCACCTACGAGAACATGCAAGCTGAATCCATTATCTACTAAGCTACAGATGTTCTGAAAAATTTGAAAATAAATGAGTGAAATTATGTTATGTTTACTTGGAGCTCGGGGGTGGGTCAGAGTAAGCCCTACGGTGGAACTGAACACAAATGTGATCTGATGGAAGGGATGGGGAGCGCTACAAAGCAGAGGAACTGGAAGAGACGGACAAATAGCTGCTTTTGTACTTTACATAGAAGACGGAGGCAGGAAAGAAGGAGCCAAAAGAGGCGGATGGGGGAGGGCGACAATGCAAAGGTAGCTGATGAGTGTGTGTGATAAGCTAATAATAGGAATCACAGGGGTGGCTGTGTGACTCATGACAGAAGGTGAAATGTTGACAGGAGAATGAGCAGAAGATAGGGGGGGTATGGGACAAAGGGGAGGACAGAGAAGACAAATCAAAGGTGAACGGAAGTGAAAAGAAGTGGAGAATAAAGAAAAAACTCATACAAAACAAAAGGAGCTGAACAATAAAATAAAGAAAGAAAGCAAAACAAACAGAACAAAACACTGGTACATTAGTAGTGACAGCACCAGGGATGAAGCTCACACTGCAGATGGTAAGGTCCTGTTCTTTTTTTCTGGGTGTCTGCTTTGCTTTAGCAACGAAGGTCTAGTATCAGCAGCTTTCCAATATCATAGTTTGAAAAAGTAAAAAGAAAAGAAAATCAACCTCTTAAAGATGGACCTAAGCACAAAGACGGATCTGAGTTTTATTGATACTTGGTTTAAACCGCAAAGCTACCAACCATCCATCCATATCCAGTGGTAATTGGACAAGCGGCGAGAGCAACCTGGACAGGTCACCAGTAGATACCGACTGTCTCAAAAGTTGGACAAAAAAAGTTTACTGTTTGCAAGCTAAATCTTAAGGAATCATTTCTTTTTCTAGGTTTTCTCAGAAGGCTGTGACCCCGGGAAATGCAACACAATACCTCTGGAAAATATTGTTCCATTTCCAAGTTTAAAATATTAGAAAATGTAAACCCAAAATCATATTTACCAATGTTAGAAAATTGTAATGTGTAGTGGTCGGGTGGGCAATGAATCAATAATATTTACATTGTGATAGATGTATAAATAAAACGTCTAAAGAATATTTAATTTACAGCATATTCACTGAACTCTGATCCAAAACCGCACAGCATTCTGGGGGATGTAGGCTGAGGAAAGGCTTTAACCACTCAACCTCTCACGACCAGTTAAGCAAGGTCGATGGCATCAACTAACTCATTCACTCCTAACAACCACCAGGTTGCTAGGTAACCAAAAGAGCAGTTTCAGGTTTTGCCACCATGCCTTACAAAAAAAGTGAATAAAACAGGAAAGGTCAGGCCACCAGTCTAAACAATAATTATCTATGGACTGATGTGAAACCCTTATTTCGATTAAAAACAATGGACCAGATTTTCTAGTCCACTGACTGAAAAGATCCAGTCACATGTGGGCTGACAGCAAGGACATTGCTGAAATTGGATTCTTGCTGAACTGCAGCAATGTCACAAAGGCAGAGTGCAATGTCGGAAAGCAAACACTGTTCTTTGCCCGCTTGAAGCGTGCTTACCAAGATGTGCACAAGTGGTTCGAAACAGGAAAAACTGTTTAACTTGAAAATTTGATAAAGAGATTTAGTGACCACTCAACAAAAACAGATTAGAGCTAATCAAATAGCCATGAAGCACAGATCCGATGTGCCTGGTGCCATTTTAAAATAAAATGAAGTCCTAACTTTGTTAGTGTTACAGGCAACAGCACTCTGAGATTTTAAACTTCTGCCAAGGCATGGGGAAAAAAAAAAAAAGAAGAAGGCTGAATCAAGATGAGGATCACGATCAATATCAGAATGTACTTCCTTGGAACACAAGCTCTGGCGTATGCTCTTAAATAAACTGCAGTTCTGCTAAGGTAAAAGGGTTACAGATTAGGTCAGTTTCCTTTGCGAGCACAGCTTCCAAAATTTATGCAAGAGCAGTTATTTACGCAGACGTAAACAACAAAAAGGTGAATGCAGACGAAACACACTGAGCTTGTTAAATGTTTTTTGTTTTCACCTAAGGCAACCCGGTTAGGCCGAGCAACGACACACGCAGTGAGTTTGGCACTGGGAGCTGATCAATGCTTGATTATCTCCCTTCAACGCAGCACACTCCAAGCAGAACTGAATCAGATGACTTCATTAGCATATAATCTGCATAATGGCTGAGGCAGAACAAGGGCATTTGCCTCCTATGTGGCCTGCACAATGTCCCAGTCTTGAAGGGGAGATGGGCTGTTTGCTATGACTTAACGTGGTTGGCTTCTGTTTAATCCCATGGCTATTTCAGACATCACAGTTGGCCAGTTAATTGAGAGCAAAGCAAATGATGAACATAAATCAGATTCAATTTTCCCTCCGGAGCGAAGCAAGGAAGCTTTAACCACAGGTAGATCAATTTTTTGCGTTCTACATTGAAAATTAACCTACTTTATTTTTATACAAAACTAACACTGACTGGCTGGGTTTTAGCTTTATAAATATACCTTACCTGAACGCAATTACCCCCAACAAAAAAATTAAATTAAATATTTTGGACTTTCTCGTTGCATAATCGCAAAACGATGACCAGAGCCAATTTAATGTCCTTTGCTAAAAGTCTCCCAAGGATAGAATGTCAGGCAGCATAATAAGAGCTCTTAGAATATTTATTCCATTTATGAGAATCTGAAAGAAAATCTGCCCTTGTTCAATATTACAAGAATGAGTCTTTCCCCCCCGCCCCACCACCTTCTTATTATTTCATGCGCTGCTTTTCCTTCCCTATGTTCAATAAAAGAGGGACCGACAGCAGGTTTCTGCACTTTCCCCCCCCCCCCAACACTCTGGAGGACTGCTGCTATTCATCCATAAGTTCAATATAGTAAAAAGTCAAGAAAAAAAAGGGTTTTATATCTAAACTATAGTCCATGCATCATTCTGTGTGAGTAAGTCACTTCGTATAGTGTTGGGATACATTTCGGTATATGTGACAAGACGCAAATGAGTGTGAAAACGCGTTGAAAAAAACTTTCAACCTATGTAAAAGAAAAAAAGAAAGAAAATATTTTTAAAAAGTATGAGCTCCAAAGTTTGGATAAATACATATTAATAATACAGACATGTTTCCACTTGATCAACTCCTGACAGTCACTTAATTTTTACAAATTGATTTTTCATGTAAACAGATTTCAAACTATTTTCAGAAAAAATGCAACACATCTGTATCCGAACTCTTCCCATTTGTCAGGATCTAACAACTTTACAAGCAAGCTGCACAGGACAACAAAATGCCACTATATAAATAAAATTAATACAATTTTTAATTGGTGCCTCAGCAGCTGTTTAGTTCTATCTTTTCATGAAAACATTAAACCAGAGTTGGGGTTTTTTTTGTTGTTCGTTTGAACAACAAATGAACATGAAGCGGTAGTCAACAAAATTTGCTCAGCAAATAAACCCGCTTATTATAGACCATTTGGACATTATAAGAACTTTTGCAAGAAAGTAAAAAGGATTCAATTAAGTTCTGAAATACTTTATCCAAAAGGGAAAAGAAAAGTTGTTGTAGCTCAACAATCACAAACCTTTAAAGAAATGTTGTACACGGTGATGCTGTTCCCGGTTGCAAAAACAGCACCAGCTACCGTAGCACATTATAACTGTCCAAAAGTTAAGTATGAACAGAAATTCTTCCAGCTGCACAGCATCCAAAAGCCAGAAAGGTAAAAAATTTCAGAGAAAGAATTGTTCCAACCAAAATAAAACTAAAAAAAACAAAACTGAACTAAAAAATAAAAAAGTAACAAAGCAGAACTAACCCAACAGAGTCATTCCAACATAAGACCAAACTTTTAAACTCAGGAATTAATAGTAAGATAAGAATGTCCTCGATTCAAACTTAGGCTACCGTGATGTAGTAAGTTAACTTACAGCGATAGCAAAAGCATCCATGTCCAGTATCTTAAAGGAAAAGCTGTTATGCAGGACCGGGACACAAACACTGTAATGAAAAATTTGAATCCCAAAGATTTGTCACATATCTTTTGAGTTACAGTTGTTCTACATGATTAATTTAAGCCTTGTAGGTCAAAGAGGCCAAGGTTTCATTAATGGATAAGCTTAGTCTTAGACGTAAACTAGAAAACTTAAGAAATTCTCCTTAAATCAAAGAAGAAGTTGGTTTACAGTGCAACACACAAACTAAACCCAGTTGTAAAAGTTGTGGAGTAACATTGCATTATGGCGACTACTGAATACTATTTCTAGAAAAAAAAAAGAAGAAAAAAATCATTATATCCTTTTCCCACTGCAGCATTCTAGCAATAACCTTTTGCTGAACTCTGGTTATTAAAACCCAACAAGGCAGCAAATAAAAATAAAAATCCCAAGAGCAACAGAACCTGTTAATTACAAAAGGAGATGACGGAGAATAAGTAAATGGAAAGTAGGCGGTGCTCTCCAGCACTGGCCGCTGCATTTCTAACCATTCGGCTGCCATGTTTGTTTACTTTCTCCCTGGTGTGAACATCCATGCATGGCTGCAGACATCACATCTACACATGTCACCCCCTTTCGCACAAACAGACTCACTCCCACATATTCCTAAGCCTTCCTGCGCTTACTTGTACTCTCACAATACAGGCCTTGGAGCCACATCTTAACCTACTTCTGCTCAGAAAATCCCACTCAAGGTTTAAGGCACTTCAAAGACAAAGCAGCATTCCTGAAATTCTTGACAAATGCGTGTCATTGTTACTTTTTTTGTCCCCCCCAAACAAGGATGACATTAAAAGAACCGGGATTTACATTTATTTATATTTTCGACACTGTCAGGATGTGTACATCTAGACATAACATGCTGTAAGCAAATCTTACAGTGTATGTGTATTTTATGGTTACCCAACCAATGGAAGTATTCTATATCCGGTGAGCTAGATTATTTACCAGTAACAACAATCTTTTAGTGAGGTCATGTAAGTAAGCACAGACAAATATGTTGGCAACATATTTGCATGTTCTCTTCTCTCCCTCTCTCTCCCCCTGCCTGGGTTGCGTAACCACTGACGCACTCATGATCCGTGAAAAAGAGGGAATCAGTTTTGCTCGGTTGATCCCAGAGGTCAGCAGCTCTGAGTGAGATTGGAGGAGAAGAGTATAGATTATAGCAGGCCACATAAAGCGCAAAAAAAGACAGAAAAAAAAAGTGTTGTCAATAAGCAGACTTTACTGAGGGTAAGAAATGTGCATTGACGTCGTTTTCTGAATCCCCAACCTTTAACGTTCTGACATACTGCGTCCGAAGCCGAACAGTTGACACGTGATCACGTAGTTTCTGCTTCAGTATTTGTAAAGCCCATAGCTACCAGGGTTCTCACTTCCTCTCCGCATTTTTATGAAACAATTTGAAGTTTACGGGCACCTTTAGTCTACAAAGGTAGAAACTCCTTTGGGGTAAAGAGACTATTTTTACTTTTTTTTCCCCTGGTTATTTCCTGATATCTACATTTCTTGAAGTTGATTATCCATTTTATATAAATTCTGCCATAAAATATCTGCTCCAGCAAACTCAATTTCAAAACATCCATACTTCAAATCAAGTTTGGTTTGAACAAGTTGTCTTCTGGCCTCAGTGAGAAAGAAAGGCAAGGTCTACAAGCGTAAATTACGAATAGCGAAAAGTCTCAATATCATGTTGTCTGAAATCCTTTTGTAACAATCAGTCACACCAATATGACCAGCGTTCTTATTTTATCAGAAACTTAGAAATACATCTTAAGGACTGCAGCGTTGTTTTAGAATAATTAATAAGAGGGCAAAGCTAAACTCAGTATCAGGTTTAGGATTTAGAGAGTTACAACCTTTTATCAATCTAAACATGTTCTGCATACTGTGGTCGTAAGATCTACTTGTGTTACTGTTGCCTCTCTACCATCTCAGACCAGTCTTCCTATGTTTACACAAACAATGATTTTTCACAAGCAGTGTTATTCATGGAGAACTCCAGAAAGCCATTGGTTTCTGTAATAGTTAGATCTGCTGGCACCAATAACCATTGAAACATTTAAAGTCACTGAAATCCCCTTTGTTCAACATACTGCCAGGGTATGTGGCCAACTTTACCAACTTAAAAGTCTGAACTCTACCAAGTTGTTATAACTACAACTAACACGCAAAGTGTAAACTTTGTCTTTTGTTTTATTTTATTTGCAAAAAACAGCAGAGATATCTTTTTTTAAAATGCTCTCTTCTCATCAATACCTGCCTACCAGAGTAACTCAAGACATTTGCAATTCATTGCAAGATTTTCAAAGTATTTGCTAACAGCAGCAAATCCATAAAGGTCTACCAACATCTGAAGACATCTTTCCAACCGTATTCTCTCTTTACCCCCCAACTCCATGAATTTTCACCCTCTGACTTCTCTGCCCTGATAAACACATACTCAAGCATTACAACACATAAAGACAAAGACAAATAAGCCACTCCAGTCGATAAAGTGCTCAATGGCATTGTGGGACTGTTCAGAAAATTGCAGACATCAGTGTTTTATGTGTAAACTCACCCTCACACTGCATTTTGGCACTCATCAATGTTTTATTATATTTCACTGGTGAATTCTTTGGACTTGATACGCATCAGCACTAAAAAAAGCTCCCGTTTTGGCACTGCAACTGTTGGCTTTTCGACAGCACAAAACTGCATAGTATAGAGTAAAACTACACATTATATAGCAAAAAAAAACAAAAAAACTTCAATGCAAGTCCATTTTAACACGCATCTGCATTTTTTAAATGGCAGAATAAATATTTTACGTTTTTTGCAAACTCTTTCATGTTTTATCACGTTAAAATAACTTTTAATGTACTTTCACTCGATTTTATGGATCAGACCAACAGAAAGTTGTTTACAATAGTCAACAAAAATGATGTAAATTCTATTACAGATAAAAATCTGAGTGTATTATTTGCTTTCTGTGGCCCTGAATCAGCACCACTGTCGGAGAACAAACAACCCTCAAACGTCCTCATGTTTGCGTCACAGAGATATTCAGCGTTGACATTTTTTCACCGATAACATTTGGATTTTAGGCTCCAGATTCAATTCACAAACAATTTTTGATTTAGAAACCAATTTTTTAATTCAGTCTCGAGACTCCATTTAAATTTTGTGACTAACAAGAGTGTGAACAAATAAAATATTTATTTAAAACAATTCTAAAGAAGTGTGTATATACACAAAATTAGATTTGTGCATTTGATTCTGCAACCAGTGTTGCAGAATCAAATGCAGCGTGGCTTCTTCTGAAATAAAAAAATATCAAAGAGTTATTCAAAACATATACAGTGGCCAAGTGAATGCATAATATACTTTCAATATACTTGCAATTAGGAGCAGCAAAGACGTAAACCTTAAACATGTTTTTAAATCAGTTTTTTAATATTTTGAGTCTGATTCATAATTCCCAGGACTACAATTTGAAATTCTCAGTAGAATTTCTTTTCCTAATAACTTTAATTTTGTCAGTTTTTCATAAATGTTAGTTTTAGGGCTGGTGTAAAAGAATTTTAGAAATCGAGTACTCTATAGAATATTTTTACGATTATCCAAGAAACCGGATCTCTCTCTCTCACCTTTCAGCAGGTGTCCAGAGTTATCTTGGGCTTTTCCTTTCCTACAATGTAGCGTAACATCATCAGTGCATGAACAGGTAAATGACTGATCGGAGTCCTTGGACTTGATAAAGCTATTTATTGTTGGCCTGTCAGTTTAGGTGGACTGTCATTTTTTGCAACCCTTTCCATTTTCAGATGATTGAACAGTGCTTCATAAGATGGTCAAAGCTTGGGAGATTGTTTTATAATATAACCTCGCTTGAAACGTATCCACATCTTTATTCGGTAACCGGTTTCCTGTGAACAGCAGGATTCATGCTGAAATTAAATTACACACATGTAGGCTACTTTTTATTTAGGGATATTATAGTAAAGATACACTATACTTCTCAGATTTTTATTTGTGAAACTGTCAAAAAACACAAAAAAACATAAATCCCTTTTGTTCCATTTCACAATTACGCAGTACTTTGTGTTGGTCTGTCTCATAAGATCTAAATCTATATGTGGATGCAAGATGACAAGGAGCGAGAAAACTTTAACTGTTCCCGAAACTATGAGCAACAAATCTGTATAAACAACGCTGAAACAGTTTAACAACCAAGATCCCAAGATCAGTAAGCTGTCAGAGAGTCTCTGACAAAGTTCTGTCCAACTCTATCAAACCAACCAAAAGCTGTGAGCAGTGTGGACCGAGCTGTTCACAAATCCCCTTGAAGCATGCCAGTATCTCTGGACAGGCAGTGAGCATTCCTTTCTTGAGCCTGACTGTGATGTGAGCCTCATGATGTCCACAGAGCTTTGAACTGGAGAGAGAAGAAAGAGGACGGAGGAGGAGAGAGTGAGGGAGGAAGGCTACTGCAGCATGAATCCTGAGGCAGACAGAGATGAATAGTCGAAGGAGTCAGAGAAGGGGTGACAGCAAGGAAGAGAATATATATCTGTGCAGAGAAACGAAGGGAGGGGAAGGAAGGGACAGAATAAGTGCCAGAAAGCAAAAATTGTGTCTGTGAGAACTTTGTGGCAAGACTTTGAGGAGCTAATTAGGAAGAGTGTCTCCAGAAGTGGTGAGTAAGTTCCCAGTACTGAGCTTTCATGCAGATATACTGCTATTGGACTGAACTACTTCTTCCCTACCTGTATATCTTGCCTTTCCACATCCTGAAGTGGACCACAGAAAATGTGGCAATGCAGTACGTCTTCTCTCGCCATACAGTTTCATTACAGGAAAAGATCATTTCTCGGGCATGTACAGCACAAAGAAGTCAGCGCAGCAAAACGGAAACAAACATCACATTAAGGTGCAGTAATGTAGCAGTATTTTTACTTGCTCCCAAGTAAAATTCAACTATGGTTTGTTATCACCACCACACACATGGGAAGGCAAAATATAAAAGGAAAAATATCACAGCGTACAAATGTTGGACTTTACATTTTCTGCATTACTGAGCTTTTGCTTCTCACAACATAGATCATGTTTCTCTGGCTTGAGGAAAGCCAGCACAGAATGCTGCCAGTGGGACCTGCAGACTGCCTTCCAGTTTCAGCTCTGACATTTGAGTTAAGCTGTTACAGCCTAATGAACACCATCTAAATGTACAGCAGGAGGACATGCTTTACTGCAACACGGGGAGAAAACGAGCAATGTTTTCAGCAGAATGGCTGAACTGTTTAGGTTTCGGTTTCTGGAGAAATTGCACTCCAACTCCTTTACTCAAATATAAAAGCTAAGACCCAATATTAATAAAATGTCTTAAATCTCATATGTGACAGCTTCCCCCCTACCCATCCCGTCATGCACACAGAGGAGGCCAGTTGGTTCAATTTTCTGTAATGAGTGGTTAATATAAATCAGCACAGAGAGCTTCCCTACTGGTCCACTAGTTCTCTGCGTACACAGTAGAGCGCTGAACAGACTGTGTGGAATTTACAGTTTCTCCTCCTTTTTATAGGCAACCAGTAGGGGGCGCCAAAAACCACTCATCACATGGCAATTACAAAACATATTTTAGCGAGAATTTCATCTGTATCCACTACCCGTTACACATACAAGCTTCACTTACTTCCCCATACTGAATGCCTGTGGCGTGTACACGATAACAAGCTCATCAACTATTTCACCTTTCACTTCAAATTAAACAAATACACACCTAACAACTATAAAACGCTCCTGCAGACAAGTTGTGTGGTCACAACTCATTGTGGTGATATTTGTCTCTCCAATGCTAGCCGCTAAAGGCAGCTCGTTCATTTCAAGACGGCTTTATCTTTACCTTCCGTTGAATGTATGCGTCGCCTTCTCTCGCTGCCACTGTCCGTAAGCATGTTTTGCCAGTAAGGCAACCTTCTTCCTCCAAGAAGCCGTCTGTTTACCCGTTTTCGTACGGTAGCCGAAGTATTGCGACATGGCGGACTTTTCTTTTTTTCCACGCGAGCGGTTCAGGGGGACTTCTTTGAACTTGCAGTCAAGCTAATAGCGAGACACGGCTGCGCAAAGGGGGCGCGCGCAGATCACGCCGGTGGGCGTTTGACCTGTACTTTATTTTTGACCGTTTAAAAAACAAAACAAAAACAAAAATCTAACGAGTAATTTTTTTATATCCTATTATATGTAAAAATATATAACTTTGTGGCAAAACAGAGTTTTATATGTATATATTATATATATACCCATGTTACCATGGGTTACAGTTTCCATGAAAGAATTAACCTAATCCAGAAGTCCACATTGACCTTTGACAGTAGTTGCGATTATAATCTGTTATATTTCACAAAGTTGTTTTACTGTTCAAAAGATTAGATCCAATAAACGGGAATGGACACAGTAAAAAAATAAATAAAATATGTGAACTCTGAGGAGTTTTTTTGTACTCATTTATTAAAACACTTAACTGGAGTTAAAAATGAACTGATGTCAAAAGGTTTTGAGTGCATGAGTGCCTTTTAGGACAGTAAATCAGATGTTACAGTTCTTCAGCGAGTCTGGATAAACTCCAACTGCAATTTCTGAAATCCTTACTCTATTTGTGAAAACACTACGAGGGAACATTTAAGCTGTTTTTTTTTTATTATTCAGTCAGTAAGATCATGTTAGAGTGAAGCATAAAACTAGCAATTGACTAGTCATATAACAAACACAAATTTTTAAAAACAGTGTGTGTGATTTTATTGAAAGAAAGAAAACCCTAGCTTCTCCCCTGAAAAAAAAAAAAAAAGCTAATATCTCGTTCACATAAACCCATGAGCTGAATTTATGTAACACCTCTGATGCGTGGTGGTATGGAGGCTGCTGGTCTGAATTCCAACTTGTGCCGAGACCTTGAGAACGTTACCTTGTCACATCACATCAAAGCCTCGCAGAACGAAGGCGGCACAGGTGAGGTGCTTCCAAGATCTTAGCACATCTGACACTTATATTGTCAGATCTTCAGATAGCATTAGAATGAAAATAGTCACATTTCTCTATAGTGTTTCCAATTGATATTCAACATCTACATTCGTAACAGTAAAATCAAGCAACCACCTTTTTTTTTTATGTTAAATTATAAACAAATGTATGCATTGTTTAGAATAAACATGAAATGCATGATGAAATGTGAAATGTTTGGAATCTTTGTAACACGACATTTGACAGTCATGCTGATTATACAGATCGGTTATGTTCTTTTCTCTTTGCTGAGAGCAAAGTTTTGTTTTTCAGCAGAGCAAAATTTGACACCACTCTTCAAAAACGCTACAATAATTGCAGTTTGCCGAAGGCGAACAAAAGTGCGCGTTATTGTGCCTTCTGTCGGCTAAGTGGTTTTCCTCTAACAAGGTGATTGATCCGATTACCCTCTGCCAACATAGAACGCCATTTAGTTTTAGAAAGAAAATTGACAACCAAAATAAAGATGTGGTTCACTGCCCACCTGAATCTTTGTAAACAGCTCTTAGAAAATCGGTTTCAGAAGCATCTAGATTGGAAACCAGACAAAGAATTTGAATTTAGGACATTAAAATATAAAAAACAGTGAAACAGCTAAGTAGTTTTTTTTTGTTTGATTTTCTTTTGATACACTCAATTCTGCCATAGAAAATGCTGGATTTAAAATAAGAGTGTTTTGTAAGTATCGCAATTAAGAGTCTCCGGTGTCTATACACTGCAGAGCTGTGTAATAGTGGCTGCTCTCTCAAACACACAATATGATGCCTCCTATAGATTATCATTCTTCAGTCATGACAGAAGGGCATTTTAGCACCCAAGTTACAATATACAAATAGAATCAAAACAGATTGTCTTCATAAACTGTTGAAGATTTTGATATGGTGTGCAAAAAAAAAAAGAAAAAAGAAAGAAACTCGTAAAAAAAAAAAAAACTGCAACATGTTTTAATTTGCCATGAAGTACCTCTATCGCACGATGAGCTAAGGATAAAATATCTTACTGTATTTATATATAATTTGATTCAGAATAGGGCTGCTCATAATTTTGACATTTTAATTTTACATTTACAAATAGAAAAATAACATTTTGTTTATTTATAATCATGGTTAAAACAGCATTGATTAAAATTGGTGCTGGCAGAGCTGAACCTTACAAAACTGGTGATTGGAAATGTGCCCCACAAGTCCCAAATTGTGCATCTATAATACAGATGTTGCAATATATATATATATATATATAAACACCAGAGCAATAGAGGCCCAGATCTACCACACCAGACAAGACCCAAGGTGTAGGTTGTGCAAGGAGGCCCCT
>CAEGAD010064812.1:0-13327 GCA_903067055.1 Poeciliopsis paucimaculata
ATATATATTTATATCTATATATATATATATATATATATATATATATATATATATATATATCAATTAAGTTAGAAATTTGTTTTATTGGTGGAAATGTACTCCTCCATAATGATATTATTTTTTTATTCATAATTACCCAAAAAATTTAATATGACTGCATATACACATTGAAACTTTAGATTTTGCCATGTTCAAATAAAACACAACAAATGTTTAGTTTGATGTGTTTTAAAACATTTTTTTTTTTTTTTTTCAAAATAAAAAGCCAATTTTCTCTCCTAACAATAAATAAAATCGATTGCGACCTGTTGGACATATTTCTCTTAATCATTGCATAAATCCAATTAATCTGTTTTTACCACGGATGTTTGTTGAAGAACTTTAGGGAGGAAACAGAATTAGTTTGAGCCCAAGTCAGCACAAAGTCAAACACCAACATGGGTTTCTATGTGATTCATATTGTGACTTATGTGTTTTCTTCATCAGCTATGAAGTAACCATGCCAACTGGGAAGAGAAGCTCATAGAAACTGGGCATCAGTCACGAAAAAAATGTGAATCATTCTCCATAATTATATTCAGCTGAGACTGACCATTCAGACCCGTCTTTGCTCCACACTATTAACAAATCTCCCAAATGACTTGTTCCCAGAACTTGCTGGGCTCCACACATTCTCCTCTCCTCCTCCTCTCCTCTGTTAATCAGTGGCACCACTGAGGCGTTGTTTGCAAGTTTTGATTTAGACATAGTTGAACATAGGAACTCTTCAGTCGCTTAATTCCGTGAAACATGAAAAGAGCCAAAAGCACAGCCTTGGGGTATCCCTTTGTTATGTAACCAATTTTAGAAGCCACTCTCCTAAATCATGCCTAAATTGAGATTTCCTGGTAAAATTCATTTCGTCAGGAACAATTTTTTGATATAGTTCTGACAGCAATAGCAGCTAGTTTTAATAAGATCCTTCAAAAAAAGAAAATGTTAATAAGGTTAACATTAAAAAGTTAATCTTTGATTTGTAAAGATCACATTAGGCTGGTGGTTTCACGACCTTCCTATGATTGTCTAGTAAATTATTCAATTATTATTATTATCCAGTTTCCTACTAAAATCCCCAGTAGATAACCAGGTATAGACATCTTTCAGAAATGTTGCTATTAGCAACATGCATCGATTCTTCTTTGGAGAATTAAACACCCAAGAAATTTTGTTCGCTGGCGAATGCTCCTGGTTTTTAAGGTGCTTAAAAAAATGTCTACTCCTGCTAATTCTGCAGATTGTTTCGCACATGCTCAAACAGAATGTGGTAACTAAAAGGTCATGAATCAGAGATCAAATTCTTGCACAAGTCTTAATTCCTGGTATGTGATGAAGCACAGTAAAACCATCTGATTGTTTTTTGGGGGGTTTTTGTCCCACGGAAAGATCCAGTGAAATCTGGCAAATGCTGCTACAAATACGACTCTGTGGACCGCTGCCCGCCAATAGCAGGGAGTCTGTGTTGTCCCAGGGGGGAGTTTAGCTCGGTGGGAGGTTTGGGCGTGCTGGAGCAAGCTGTGCTGTCTCACTTTGCCTCACCTCAGTCCTTCTTCTTATGAGGAAATCTCAGAGAAGATTGCGGATATGTTCAGCTCTTGGCACCTCTTTTATCTCCACAATGGGTCTTGAGCAAAAGGAGTGACTGAGAATGCAGGACTTACTGGATTCACAGAGCAAAGCAGCATCGGCGATCAATGATCACAATGGGCAGCCTCAAGGTAGGATGTGTTTTAGTGATCCATAAGGTTAGCTACATACTTTGTTATCAAAAGAAGGGTAAGGGGGAGGGTTAGGGTTAGGGTAAAGGTTAACCTGGTTGCTCAGTCACCTGCCATATTTTTATTGGTTGAAGGTGTCGTCATTTCAAAGTTGTTTTAGGAAACGTTTTATTACCATCATTGCACTACGTCCCGCTTCTCCTCTCTCAGACAGGAGAAAAGGTACGCAGAAGAGAACTTTCACCAGATGGATGAATGTGTTCTTGCAAAAAGTAAGGCGTGAACCACAAGACTTTCACTTCGAAGCACTTTTTGCGATTATCCACAGGAGCTTTTGTTTCTGTTTATTTCCAGCGAAATCCTCCCCTTGCAGTCTCCGACCTGTTCACGGACATTCAGGATGGCAGAATGCTCATGGCGCTCCTGGAGGAGCTGTCTGGCTGCAAACTAGTAAGAGCTCCCTCATTTTTTTCTTCTCGAAACCATAAACCAGCTGGCACATGGACTCAGCTGAAACTTTAAACAATCTGATTTGTTTTTCAATAGTCACTAACGTTTGACCATATATATTGTGTGAACTCAACCGTCAAGGAAACTACACTGTGAAATTGCAATAAAATGTCCCAAACACCTTGCTCACTTACAATTTTCAATAGTCGGGCAAACTGAGCGTCTTTGTTCACTTCCTCTGCTGTCATTGCCAAGCTACAACCATAGGCAGAATACAATTCTAAAACAGCACAGAAATTCAAAGTCACCGTTTATAACTTCTGTTTGCTGATTGGTCCACTTGAAATTCTACACTGAAATCGAGCTCAATGGGAGAAATGTCAGATGGAGCATTGAAGGGAGATGAGAATCAAGTTAAAAGACAATGGCCAGGCTACCAGGAGCAGCTTTCTTCTTGACTCTCTTCTATAAGTTGCGGAATGAAGAAATTTTAGTTGTCACGTCAATAGTTTCTTCCACTTGAGCTGTGTGTCTCAGTAGCTCCTCCACAGTTACCAAGGGCCTCTTGGCTGCCTCTCTATATGCCATCCTTACCTGTCCTGTCAGTTCAGTTAGACGAGAACGTCTTCTAACAGTGCATTGAAAATAAGAAAATGTTCATTTCATTCTCTTATTTTTATTAATGGACCGATCAGACCTCTGGTGAGATGTTCTGAGCTTGGGATGTTGTATTGTAACATAAACCAACATCCCATCTGCTGTGATCCTTGGTCTTCTTCTTGATGCCATTTGCTCTCTACTAAACCTCTGAGACCTTCACAGAACAGCTCCAGACTATTTCCTAAACGGTTGCACAGGATTTCTTTCAGGGATGTCAAAGTAAGGAGGGGCCAAGTTTGTAAAATCTTAATAAAATACAACAAAGTTTACAACTCTAATGAGATAAATTGTGTAAGAATTCAAGAAGTTTGGTTACTTTTGTACTTGACTCTTCACACTGTCACTTCCATGTAAGCTTTACAGGTATAGGTCTTCATCTCATCGCATTTTCAGACTGAACAACATCTCCAAAGCCCTAGCTTTCCTGGACGACAGACATGTGGGGATTCGCTCATCAGTTCAATACAACCAGGTTCGTTGTAGTCCACTCACTTACAGCAGTGTTGTCCCCCAGGTGAAGCTTCTTGGCATCGACGCCTCCGGCATTGCTGATGGCCTCCCTTCTGTTGTTCTCAGCCTCGTCTGGAACATTATCCTCCACTTCCAGGTGAGCAACTCGGTACCTTCATTATCCGTCTAATTTTTTTTTTAATGTACACTATAGTTTGTCTCTTGGCCTTTTTTGGGAAACCAAACAGGTGAAGGAGGCGACTGGAGGCCTGCAGAGACATTTGACCTCCAGCCTAACTTCCTTATCGCTGAGCGCCTACCCTTCCACCAGTGACCTCTCACCTCACACCCGCGACAATAACGGCTACTCCTGCAACTCTCTGCCTAGGAAAGGGAAACAGGCTGAAAGGGAGCCAAAGTACCACAGCAAAGCCATCAAGACTCTCCTGCACTGGGTCCAAAGATGCACGTCAAAGTAAGCCTGCATCCACTCCATGAGTGGAAGAAAATTACAATTTTCCACGAATGTTTGAAGGTAGCCATGAATTTGCAGGTACGGCGTGGATGTGGATGACTTCGGGGCCAGCTGGAGGAGTGGAATGGCTTTCCTGGCTTTGATCAAGTCCATAAACCCGGAGCTGGTCGACCTGAGGGAGAGCTTGTCCAAGGAACCAAAGGAAAATCTCCGCCAGGCCTTCATGTTGGCCCATCAGTGTTTGGATGTACCCCCTCTGCTGGAGCCTGAGGGTAAAAACCAGAATGAAGACATCATAAGAAGTCACAATGGTTACCACAGTAACATGAAGAATGGTTTCTTTTCCTCCTTACAGACGTGGCGTGCGCCTCGCCGGACGAGCAGTCCATCGTAACATACGTGTCAATGTTTCTGGGGGATCATTCGGTCACAGATGAGGTCGGCGCAGTTTGACACTTGAACATCTACCTTTTTTTTTGAGAGAGAAGCTGATTCTCCACACATACATATTAAATAGGGAACAGCCTAACATAACAACTGTCACCTTTATCCACATTTGTAGTAAAAGAAAGGACAAGGTAATTTTTGGATTGGGTATGTTCAAAATAAAAATCATTTTTAGTCATTATAACACATTATTCATTTCTAGGGAACTGGAGCATATTCTTAAAAAACAGAGAAAAAACCTTTACATAAACTTTACACACAAAAAAGAAATGAGAAATTAGCCATCTCACCAAAAACACATTAATTATTGTACTGTGTCCCCTGTGCCACAAAAGTATTTACACCCTTGGTGTCACACTCTACAACACCTATGAGTGAACGTGTTCCTTTATTGCTAAAAATACTTGTATCGCTAATAGCAATTAGCCTCATAACTGGACATGGTGGTTAGTGAGTTAGCATAGTCCAGAAAAGTTGAGTCTGATCTCATCTCAAGATCTGACTTCTGACTTCCAAGGTAGCAAAAAGTTCCAGATGGATCACTGCGGAGAACATTTTAAACCAAACTGTGAGCTTTTCTTATCATCACCGCATCATTTAGATTTATAAACGTAACCAGTTTTTAGCCAAAGCCCAAAAGAATCTGTTTTTAATTGTATCTTTCAGAGATGCTTTAAAGAGTTGTACATAACAACACCTCTGTCAAAAATTATGAAAAAAAGAGAGTGAAAATAATAATTTTTTTTTTTTTTTTTAAGTTTGTAAAGTTTGAGGAAGCGAGGCCTGGAATCTTCCAAAGATTTTCCAAACTATTCTCTGTTCCTTCAGAAGCTGAATTTATTGCTAACTCCTGTATTCGGTCGTCTTATCGAAGCCACAGAATAACAGTAAAAATAAAAATCCATCATTGCCTCCATCACATGACGCAAAATGTGCTTTTACATCACACAATCATAAGCATTTATAAACGTACTAAAATGTGACTTTGCTTCATGTTACAGGATCACCTGGCACAGTTTGATGTTCACGAGATTCCCAGCTTTGCGTCTTTTGAACCGGTCGGCCTTGGACAGACCCTGGCTGACGACCCAGAAGCCCGAGCTCTGCTCGGAACCTTTGAGAAAAGCGATGCGCAACGACTGTGGAGACGGTGGTCCAGAAAATCTTCGGAGACTTCCAGAGCCCACAACTCCAACAAGAGTGGAAGCCCCGAAACTGCCTTTCCCTTTCCTCAAAGAGCGTTAGAGCCACCAAGTCCGCTGGAAGCAGGCATAGCCAACCAGGATATCCGATCGTGGATGGATAAGAGTTCGGATCGAGGCTACGGTAAGAGAAGCCACGTTTCCCAGAGCTCCGAAGAAGGAATCTACAGCTTGTCGGCATTGGATTCAGACGAAGAGGACGCTTACAGCTACATCCTGGATCTGAATAAAGATGTTTTCCGACCAAGTAACCCATCAAAAAGACAAGTGCCAAAAGTAGAAGAGGAAACAGCCGAGGAGATGGAGGAAGAGTCGAAACATCTGGCAGTGCTAGGGACGTTTAACGGAGGCGGACATAAACAAGAAGGACATCTCAGGGCAAACAGGAAGTTGGATTTGGACAAGATCAAAAGTAGCCTTAGAGAGACGACAAACAAGAGGGCTGTGTTTGACCTGGAGCCAGAGGCCCAGAGCGGAACAAACAGAGACACTTGCACTGAGAAAGAAAGCAACAAAAGGATGGAGAGTGATGGTAAAGAGAAAGATGGGTTTGACAAAGTTCAAGATGGTGGCGTAAAAGCAGCTATTTTTGAAGTAGCAAGTTGGAAACATGCTGAGGAAGGAGGAGCAGAGCTCTCTGGAAAATTGAGACTTGCGAGTGAGAGAACAGTGGAGGAAGATTTGAGAAGATTAACGGAAGGGCAGGATCTAAAGGAACGGAGGGAGTCAGAGGGAGATCATGTCGAGAAGAAAGACACAGGAAGTCAGAAACGTGTGAAATTACAAAGTTTCAATGATAAAACAGCGGAAAAAACTTCCTCAGAAGATGCTGACTTTAACATTGTGAATACAAACAGGGCTGCAATCAGCAGCACGGGCTGTGGAGCAGAAGTGAAAATGAAGGAAGCTGGTCATCTAATGAAATCATCTGATTACGGGTTCGTTCAAACAGAAGACAGGAGGAAATGGGAACCTACAATCAGCAGGCGAGAAGATGTGAAAGCAGATCAGAGAACTACCCCCGAAAGCCTTCCTGATGACGTCCGTGAGGGCGAAAACAGTCGGACTGTGGCCTGCAGTGCATCTTCTCAGCCATTACGGTACTGATTAATCATTGCACACACACTTAACCTCTTGATAAGTCCCAGTCTCCCCTGTGCCTGATCAAAAGTCTGAATTCAGACCCTATTGTTGTAATTTTTCATGTAAAACACCTCCAAGCAACAAATTAACTGGTGTTAAATTTCACAGAGCTCTAAGCAAAGAGGACAGAGACACCAAAACATGCCAAGGAGAAAGTTTGAGTCATGGTGTCTGCAGACGGTAAAGCAGCAGTGTAGACCAGATCACAGAAAACGACAAGGAGTCTGCCCATGATTTAGAAATAACTTGGAATTCTCATCACAATATACAACAGACAAGTTGCTTTAAAAGTTTTAATGTTCTGTCAGGTGCCTGTCCCTTTACCCCCATATATCCCTTTAGCTTTGCTTGCTTTGTTTTCATCTGGTACAACAAGTTGTTATCCGCCGTAGGATGTTACATCAATTGCTATCTGCCAGGAAGACGTTTTGCAGTCAGACAATGGTAACAGAAGAAGTGCATATGTTGGCCACACTTCCAAATATTGAGCAATTAAAATCAGACCAAGAGGGTCTTAGCCCTAGTTACTCCCCACGCAGTTGGGTCCCTGAACAAGCAATTTCTGGAAAGTTTCTCATCCAGCTGGAACATTGGGTAAAATCAGATCTGGTCATTTAGAACTTTTCAGCACAGTCCACACCTGCAGCGAGCAATTGGTTCCCAATAGCCAAGAGTTTAGACCCTCTATATGAAGCAAAGCGTAGAAGGAGGCGCTAGGCTAGGGTGGAATAAGAAGTCTTTTTATATATATATAAAATATAAATTTGGGTAGCACTAGTGGATTTTTTCATCTTTCTCACAGTGTGTAGACAGGCAGAAGGCATAGAGAAGGGGGCCGACGACTATGGGACTTGCGAGTGTATTCTACCCACTATGCCACGCAATGACCCTGAACAAAAAGCCTTAAGAGAAGAATATAGCACAAAATGAAATCATAGATGTGATTACAGGATTTCCTATCGACCATTTAGCTCCATAAATAAAAAAAGAGGAATACAGTGACACACAATGGCTCAGGCACATGGTAATGGAACCGTTTGTTGAACGAAAATGGAAGTATGAAGGGACGCGCTGGGTCAAAATATGGGGATGAGATGGCAAAGGGGAAAATTGTCCTCTCAACTGCTTCACTCATCCAAACCAGGCAATCAGTCCTGTTTTGTGTTCTTCCTCTGAATGCAGTATATGAAATGAAACATAAAAAAGCCTTAATGGAGCTCTCCTGTGTTCATCTTCATTCCAGGAACAACGGAAGCCTCAGTCTTCAGTCGATAGCAGCCTGCTGTAACTCAAGCCCGTTAGAGCTGGAAGTCCTGCTGCTCCTGTGGATCTCGCTCTACTGCTACCTCATCCTGCCTCAGATATACCTCTGAGTCAACTTGGCTGTACATCCTCGCATCGAAAACACACTTAATTAGACCAGTTTCCTCTAATGGGGCAAACAGAGACTCTATGGCTGGCCTGGCTTTTCTTCCGGTTCATTAAATTTCCCTCAGGGTCACATTGGAGGATTGGATTTGCAGATTATTCAACACGGTCATAGTTGTGGTAATCATTTGTAATAATCTGCTTAATTATATTGATTTCTAGTGTTCTCAAAGTGATTGTTGCTGCTTAAATGACCAGAACTCCGTTCATGTTGGGGGCGGATGATTGGAAATTTCCCTGGGAAAAATAAATTCTTGCAGACGTAGTTGACACAACCCACCACACGGTGGCATCGCAGCATTACAGGAGCTGTGCATTAACATTGCCTGCTGAGAATCCAACATGACCTGCTGTTTAGTTCCAATCCTGAGATTATATTGACAATATTTAACAAATCCATTACTAAAAGAAACGTTTTTGTCCGCATAACTTAATAGTCATTTACACCTTTAATCAACCACATTATCTTCCTACAGAGATCCTAGTTTGCAGCATGGGGCGTGGAGGCGGAAATGTATCGGCACCCATGTTGTTAAAAAGCTGTGCAGTAAATTTATTTTGCAATGCAGTCGCAAATGGGAAAATGGTGAGAAGTGATTGCTTTTGATGAAACTATTGTTGGGGCAGTTATTTGCACCTCTAATAATAAATAAGGAGGGGAACGGTTCTTTGTTCGATGAACAACGGACACCTAAACGGTTCATAGGCATCTGAAATTTCCATATTTCCATCTGAGGTCAGAAGTTTATTAGAAATATCTATATAAATCTGTTTGTGGAGGACGACAGGAGATTCAGCTCAGCTCTGCATCTCTGAGGCAGCATCTTAAATGGATGAGCTACTCGCCCAGATTTGTCACCATGTTGAAATAATATAATACATCTAGGACTCTTCATGCACACCAGCTTTTATTGGAGTTGCTGACAGGAGATAATGACATTTTTTAACAAGGCAATTTAAACTTTGTTTCCCCTTCGAGATCCTCTGTCATAACGCTTCGTCTCTTACGTTGTGATGGAAACAGGTTAGGTAACTTCAAAGGCACAGAGGCCTTTCTTGATAAATGTGTCACCATTTATCAAGCTTTACATTTTTAGCTCACAAGCAAACAAAAACACTGCCCGTTTCTCCTTTCTGCAGCAACATTACAACGGAGAAAAAGTCCCATTAAATTTAATCAAGATATTTTTAAGTTTCACTTTCTGCTTTCCGGTACGACACTGTTAGATTCATCGTATCAGAATTTGCGTATTCCGCAAAACAGTTACGAAAACACTGCTTTAGCATCACATGAGTCACGTGATCAAGAAGCAGACGTTACCACTGGCGGAAACGACGAAGAAGAAGATGCCAGGAAGTGGTAGGAGGACCATGGTCCAGCATGTCCTGTTAATGAGTTAAGCTTATTCATGTGGGGTTTTAATTGCATTTCTTGTTAAATAGAAATTGCGAAATTGTATTGTTTAGACAAAATAATACTGGCAATGTTTTGTGCAGATTTGTAATAGAAACACAGCTAGAAATCACTATTCCCCTTAGGCAGACGTAGACTTCGGACCGGTAAACCGCTTTTCACACATCTGTACCAGGAGTGACAACACACTTGTCTCCAAATTCAAGTCTGGAAAGATTTTTTTTTCCCAAATCAGAGAAGCTGCATTCAAACTCGTTTACAGTTTCTGTCTCAATGCCACTGCACGTGTGCAGGGAAACTTCACAAAAATATCGGTATGCGCCGGTTGCATAAGAGCTCAAAATCCATGTTGACCAGAATGTGGGAGAGGAACGGCTGTGCTCTGTCCTCAGAGTCCACCTGATGCATTTTATTTGTTGGCGAAATTCTAAGAAACTAAAAACAGGCTCCCACTGTTTGCTCGGAGCCCAAAGGTCAAACGCTCGGCTCCAGAGATCAATATGCTTTCAGCACAACAGGCGCCCCCGCACCGAGCCCTCGCCACTTCGCCAAAGCAGGAGTGCTGCATGTGCTCTGCCCAATCGGGCCGGGATGGCAGGACCATGCAGGGCCGGCCCAAGCCTCCTTGGGGCCCTTAGCGAAATTTGGTCTTGGGGCCCTCTATTTCTGGTAACAATGTGGATTGCTGGGATCACCAGTTAGACGATTAGATCATTCGGACACCTGCTATAAACTTATTGCATCTACGATAGGGCTGTTTACATTATATCTAAGCATGTATAATATAGGATACATTTATTGGCCAACTGATATATCGACCAGTTGATTTCTGGGCGCCGATTTCCCTAATTTATGACTGACAGACCGACTCACCACTCAATTTTTTCTTTTCAGACAAAAAAAATTGGTATCGGCCAAAATCAAAATTGGCAGGTCAGGCTTTTTCAGGGCCGTGCAGAGACCTTTGGAGGAGCAGGGGCTCGAAGTTAAAAATGGACACATTGAACAAGATCTTAAAACACCAAACAACAACATAGCAACAACCCATATTAATCCAGAATTAATCATTGCCATTGTGGGGAAATGCAAAGCGAATGTGGTATATTTTTCCCAACAGGTATAATGTTGCTGTTTCTGCTGCTGTCAGTCCTGGAGGGATGTGTTGATCTGAGACTGAATCTGTTAAACAGACCAGAGGAGAGAAGGTCAAAGGTTATGAAGTTATGAAATAAGCAAATCTGCTGCCATTTTACTAATTAAGCCCTAATAATATCTATGTAATCTGTAGAACAACTTGGCTGCAGACTGATTTGTAGATCAAAAAAGCTCAAATGGGCTAACTCTATATAAGTTTTTGATGTTAGCACCTCTGAGATCTAGAATTATAAGACTGGGATATCAAGGCAAAGAAGATTCAGTAGCTGCTGGTAGGGGCCATTCAGGGGCCCCTAGAAATGGTTTAATTGCAACACAGACCATAGATCTAGACCTGTAGCATCATTTATAGAGAATGACAATATTGTTACATTTTATTTAATACTGAGGGAAAAAAAAATGTACATTTAGGATTTAATTAGGAAGTTTACTTTGTAAAAGTTTAAAGAATCATCTTGATAGTTTAATTATTGTGTTACCATGGCTACAATATGGTGTAATCTTTGTGTTTGAATTGGGTTTGTTCACAAATACATCCCAGTAAACAACCAATAATAAGTGATCGATTTTAAACTCGGTCAATAAACCTGGTCCACACAAAGTGATATATCCAAAGTGCTTATTTATTTTATATAATATCTCACAGATAGTAACATTTTCAACATAGATATGTTATGTTGTGTCATGGCCTGTATGATGCAGGGAAGAGTGCTGAATTGACAGTTGTCCAGCAGACAAATATCGACATTTACCATAAGTAAATGTCAATGGCTGATTGGAGAGACTTGAATCCATGCCTGTCACAATAAGCTTTCCTGGATGATCAATTGTTCCAGAAGTTATTTCGATAAATTATATTATTGTTGCTTCGAGACAATTTTAACTAATCTAATGGTAATGGCAAAATAATGCAAGAACACCATAGAAAAGATGAGCAAGCTTTAAATTCCAGTCAACATTTAACACTGGATCTGGAAGACATTTTAAATATCTAAAATAAATGAAACAAAAAACAAAATCAAATTTGAAGACTTTGTAAGCAAAATTGACCTGCAAAAAAAAAAAAAAAGTCTACTAGTTGAGACCAAAGTACCAGACTGAAGACTTTTATCATCCAGCTTTTGGTATAAAGAGAGAGAGAAAAAAGGAAGAAACTCTAAAATCATGCCAAAGGAAATGATTGAGTTTGTTTTAATCTATCATGTGAATTCATTTATTTCTTGATTATTGTGACAGACCTACTCGTATCCGAGCATATTTAAGGAAAGTTTAGTGGAAGGAAAAAGTGTGGGATTAAAAAAAAAAACCAAAAAAAAAAAAAGCTAATAAGCATTCTTGAAAAAACAAAGAGAAGCAAAACCCAGTCAGGAGTTTGAAGAGTTTCACAAACACCACAGATAGATCCATCCAGGATATGAGTTACAGCGGTCACCTTCCTTATCCAAACTAGCATTACCTAAAATCTAGTGTAAAATCTCAAAATACCTGTCTATGCCTCTGGTACTGTATGGAACATGGGCTCACATTTCTGCCTTAAAAGTGTTTTTTTGTTTGTTTTTTTATTTTATTTTATTTTTTTCAAATTTCCTGCAAATATTTTGAGTTGTTTTGTTATTAGCTGTAAACCACAATAATCAGGGGGGGAAAAGAGAAAAGTTGATCACTCTGTTTGTAATAAATCTACATATGAGTTTCACTTCCATCATGATTTGGATACAGATTACATAATGTTTAGTCAGTACCAAAACACATCTTTATTGCTTCTGTGTCAAAGAAAAAAGACCAGCCGAGCATCTGCTTTCTCATTAGCTCTTGTTTTTATATCCTTCTATGACAGTTGGCGCTCATAAATCTACGCAGCAGGAGGGTTTTTTATAGGTGTGCAACTTCTGTCTTTGCCATTTTACTAACATATTTCATTCATAACATGCTCTTCTCATTAATTGAGCATAAATCAGGTCGGCAGCCCTTTGAACGCCGCCACACGGTGCCGCGGAGCCTCCACCTCAACGCCACAGCCTCCGTGGAGGCCGCCATGATGCTCCTCATCCGAGGTGATGATGCTGTATGACACCAACTGCTCGGCCACCGTGGTGCGGTTTGCCACAGTGTACCCCAAAAGACACTGTGGGTCTTCTGGGGTATTTTCCCACTAGCATTAAGTAGGAACTTATCGCGACAAATGGCAATTTTGTTATGTGGAAACCATTTTCAAGTGATGAAATAATAATGACATAATAATGGAAGTATACCCTCTGAGAGATGAATAAATGGTCATTTCTAGCAAACATTTATTAAAAGTAAATCAACAAATCACCTGAAACAACACACAAGATGGATACTGAAGTCTTTTTGTTTTGCTTTGTTTTTTTGTTTTTTTTTAAAAAAAGGGATAGTTTAGTCATGCTTACCCATTATTCTTTGTAAATTATCTTCAGACACCATCCATCAGTCAGATCTGATGGAAATTGTCTACGAAGTCTTGGCACCGATTCTCGATTAGATTAAGTTCTGAGGCTATCTTGAAAGCTTGAAATTGCAAGTGAAACTGACGGGACAACCTACTATCTGATTAATAATTATCTGGGGGGGGTGACCCAGATAATTATTTGGGTCACCCCCCCCAGGTGACCCAAATAAATATATGGGTCACCTGGGGGGGGGGGGGGGGGGCGAAAAAAAAGAAATATAAAACCAATAAAAAAAGCCAAAAGGGAAAAAAAAAAAAAAAAATATAAAAAAAAAAAAA
>CAEGAD010064816.1:0-160104 GCA_903067055.1 Poeciliopsis paucimaculata
ATATAGATTTTTTTACTTACATAAATTATTGTAATTTTAATCTTTAAAATACAATTTCCACTTAACTTTATATTTCAGTCCGACTGATGATGTAATTTTTAAATATTAAATAATTGATCATTTGATCAGTTACTTGGTACTTGAGTAGACTTTTTACCAAATACTTTTTGACTCTTACTTATTTTTTTGATGGCTAATGTTTTACTTTTACTTGAGTAAAAAGATGTTAAAGTAATGCTACTCTTACTTGAATACAGTGTTTGGTTCCTCTATCCATCTCTGATGTCACATCCTGGTGTCGGGGTTCAGTTATTTCCTCGCCTTTCTGTACTTACGTGTCTCTGTGTGTTTCCTTTGCAGATCCACTCTGCTGAGCAGAGTTTAAAGCTGAAAGAAGACAAACCCAACAGGCGGGACGTGCCCTGTCCACTCTGCTGTTGTCCAAGCAAAGTATCCCAATCTCTGAAGGGAAACGACAATCTCTCCTCAGACTGTGGAGGACTTTGAATGTTCCCCTCCCCAGCACTGAGCTGTGCTTACGACCCTGCGTCCTCCATGCTGTATATTTGAAGACAGCTGTTTTTCATCTCTTTGTATGACTTTATAGTCGTTTTGTTAAAGACACACTACAGACCTTCAGGGTGAAAAAGAAGGTTGATCTTTCTGTGTGCAGGTGTTGGGGCTTGTTGCGCCCCCTGCTGTTTTAATACTTTTAATATTGCGTTAGCTGCTGGTCAGCTAGCAACACAGATATGCTACAGACCTTCTGGTTCCTGATGCCAGCATTCTCTGCACAGAGAAGCCAAACCTAAATGCTGTAGTTCACTAAGACAGCATTTTGTCCAGTTTTCCAGTTCAATTTTCCCCCATCCCATAACTTTTGGTTAGTGACTCTAACGGTGGTTGTGTTTCCATTAAAATGTGCGCAAAATGTAATATTAATATTATGCTGATGTTGAAATAAAAAGTCGCAAGTTTCTATTAAGTAAGAAACGCAATTAAAATCCCACCTGAATAAGCTTGTTCACACGACGTCATTAAAGAAAAACAAAAGAAAACATGATCCTCCAACTACTTCCTGTTGTTTTCTTCTTCTTCTTATCCGCCAGTGGCAACATCCGGTTGTTGATCATGTGACTCATACAACGCGAAGTCACATGATCAACCCCCCCCTCTCATTATAGCATCAAAACTGTATCACTTTATATATTTTTTTAAGCTTAATTCATTTTTAACATGTCAAATTGCGCAATCCTACGGTCAATGGAAACACAGCTACTCTGGTTGTGATGTGTGTTAAAAAGAAATGCACTGGCTGTATTGGAAAAAGACGCATCTGTTATCTGTTTTTGTAGATGAGAACGTTTCAATGTAGGAAGCAACACTTATTTAAATCCTGGCTGAATGGTTGAGTGGCTAAATGTTTTTAGAGGATGGCTGTTCTGCTGCTGAGGTTTTGTGCTGCCCCCTGGTGGCCGGTGCAGAAAAATGAATTTGTTTTGCGTGTTTGAAAATGTGTTTCATTTTCTCTTATTTATAAATGTGTGCAGTCACGTTATGTTTTCACTTTATTTAATTTTGTACTAGCTACATAACATCCTTCTGTATGTTTAGCTCTCAGATGTTTGTTTGATATTTTTATGAAACACTTATTTTTATCAAGGTACCTGATCAGAGGATGAAGTTAAATGTGTTTTTTGACTGATGTCTGTGTTGCCTTGACTGTTTCCACCCAGAGTCCTGTTTTAGCTATTTGTGTCACTTTCTCACTCCCTCCCTTCCTGTGTCAATGATCCATTTGTACTTGTGTCACTGAAACAGAATAGAGAAGCAGTTTATAACTGATTTAGTTGTGTTCAAAAGAGAAAGTTAATAAATTGTTTTGACTCATCAAATGACTTTTTGGTTTGTTATTACCTCTTATATCAGTTCTACTATGGGTTGTGCAATAAAATGTTTGGGTTGACATAAATAGCTGTTAGTATAGAATAGACATTTATCTATACTGTCAGCTTTTTCAGCATTAGCAGCACATTTAGCTTCAGCATTAGCAGCTGATGTGAATAAAATTATTTTTTTTATCATTCACTGCAAAAACAAAATCTTGCCAAGTACTTTTGGTCTAGTTTCTACTGCAAATATCTTAAATCATTTGAAATAAGACAAAACGAACCTACAAGTAACTTGTCAGCAAGATAAGATATATGAGTCTCTTTTAAGTTAATTCTGAGATTATTTATAAAGACATTTTTCCCATGTTAAAAGTGAAATAATCTGTCAGCAGAAGTCAAACCTTCAAAGTGGGTTTTTATTTTACCCTGCAAAAAAGCTCAAAATTGACTAAGTTAAAAACATTTATTAAAACCTCATAAAAGAGTTAAGATAAACATAATTTTGCTCAAAGTGGCTTACAGAAAATGACCAAAGCTTTTAAAGAATAAACACTTTGGTTCAGCAAACTGACCTAAAGGCAAAGACACATGAGAGCAACTTACACAGACGGCTTACACGCTAAAGAGGAAACAAAACTAAACATCAATACTAACAGCAATAAATAACCTAACTAAACTTAAAGCTAACTTTTCCACAATTCTCAACACCGTAAAGAAACAGTTTTTTTGTTGGTTTGTTTTTTGCTTTAAAACCTAAAAGATACGTCTTGATTACCAACAAATGTACTATAATAGGTACTTATAAAAAAATAATTCTCATTTTTTAAATAATCAGGTAACATTTGCGTCTCTACATGGAGTTTATTTAGTTGGACAGAGAGAAAAATGACACTGAGCTAAAAGATGAACCTCAAAGAAATAAAAACAGCTATTTGGCTCCACTTGGTGTCCAGATTGTGTAAGTGCAAGTCGCATGGCACACAACTTCTTAGGAAATGAGCCTTTCCATCCCGCTTGGATCTTTATCACAGTACACACATTTTGTCAGCATTATATCAGCAGCAACAAAAAAAAATATTTATTTTTATTTATTTTTCAAAATGCATTGTAGTGTTATGATTTTGCTGGGACAGCAGAAAGTGATGACCTGCCACCAGGGCTGGCTCAAGGTGGTTTAGGGTCTGATTTGAGGCCCCTCTTCCTGATTATGACATCATAACCTGAAGATGGTTCCACCATCACACCAAAACATCCACCTGTTTTTGTTTTGCTTTATTTTGTTGATCATTTTTCTGCTGAATAATCCAAGTTAATTTGAGCTGGAGGTCCCAAAGTGATGGTCAGACTGGATCCAAAATGTCTTTGGGTTTTTGGGTTTTTGGCTGCAGAGCTCAATCCAGTCTGTCTGTTTTCATCAGATTTCTTCAAATGATTCATGAAGCCAACAATTTAATAATTCGCAATGCATTTACGCAGGTCGCCTTTGTCTGAAATCATCAAAAAAGGAAAAAGAAAAGAAATCTGATGAGTGTCGACCAATAAAAGCTCGATTAGTGCATCTCCTTTTGTATTTCATCAGAAATCGGAAGATCCTGTTGAAGTTGACAAAGCTGAGCAATGTC
Source organism: Poeciliopsis paucimaculata (assembly GCA_903067055.1). Classification (NCBI taxonomy): domain Eukaryota; kingdom Metazoa; phylum Chordata; class Actinopteri; order Cyprinodontiformes; family Poeciliidae; genus Poeciliopsis; species Poeciliopsis paucimaculata. The sequence continues at coordinate 3,515 of CAEGAD010064816.1, forward strand.
TGTTTTGGATCAACACATCGACACAAATACTGGGTGTAACACAAAAAGAAAAAAGAAAATCACACCAGATTTGACACTAGGAATTACAACGTCTCCAAGCTTCCATACAGATGCACAAATAAGATGTGGGGAAGATTTATAATCTGGTGATGCAACAGCTGAGTCACTAACCCAATCATTGGTAGATGGTATAGAAACAGATTTGGTGTTTCTGTTTCTCTTCTTCCCTCTTTTTCTGCTTGTTGACTAAAAGCACATCCTCAGATCTCCTCTCAAGTTGGGCACCAGTGACCTGGATTATTGTTCCCTTGTGACCTCAGCGGTGCAGATGAATCAGTGCTGGCCACCTGCCACCATTGTTCTTTTTCTGTCAATGGAATCAGCTGCAGGCCACACAACTCATCACAGGCTGGGAAAACCAATGAATCGCTGGTGGGTGTGAAGGACCGCAGCACCCAGGCATTTAAATCTGTGAAAATCAAAATGCATAATATCCAAAGAGGGTAATGCAGCTGGGGTCAATACATTATCATGCTGAGTGTTTGAGCTGTCCCATTGTCCCACTCATCTGTTTATTGAATGCTGTTATGAAAAAGGTTATTTTAATAACAGCGCAAATGACAAAAAAACCCACAGAAAGGTATCAGCCAACCTTCTGATTGTGGAGCATTTTAGCCTTTTGTTGAAATCCCTCCATAATAAATCAAAAAGATACAACTATTTCTGAAAAAACCTTGACACTTTATGGCATCCCATAGTTTGTATGTGATGTCTGATGATAATTCAACTTTGCTTTTGATCAGTGGTTCAAACTGAATAAAATAAAAATGGATGAAATTAATTTTGCGATGTAATTACTGTAAAAGATAAAGATAGTTTGGTCCAGTTGTTCTGAACAAACTGCTGAATCCATCTGAAGTCTGGATGAGTGGACAGATATATGAATGGATGAAAGGATAAATCTATGGATAGATGGATAAATGGATTAAAGGTTGGATGGATGGATTAATTAAAGGATGTTAAATGGATGTTGGATGGATAGATGGACGGGGAAAAGGTAGAAGTGTTTTTCGCTGAATCATTTTAAATGTTTTGTGTTGTTGTTTGATTTCAGTTAATTTATTTAAACCCAATTACTATGAAATTAAGCTATACAATTGTCTCTTAAAGATTTCAATGTCTGTTTAAAATGTTTCAAATTCAAACTTAAGCCGTAAAAATTACAAAAAATATAAATTTCTTACATTCAGGAGAAAACATGTGCATGTTGTGGATAGAAATGGATTTATTCACATAATTTATCCGATAAAATCGACGCTGACGTCAGCCACGGTGTCCGCGCGCCTGACGACGCACCACTCAGCTGTTTGGAGCGCGCGCAGCACGCAGAGGCGGGACAGCAGCTGAGCTGTAGTTAAAGGTAGACCGCTTGTCCCGATGAATCAGTGCAAACAGCTCGGTTCTGTTGGCAAACCCGCAGCTGGGCTCGTCTGAAGGCTCCCGCAGAGAACCAGGTAAGAACCGAGATCCTCCCCGACCTCAACCCGGTTCCCCTCCCGGCTCAGAAGAGCCGGCATGGCGACCTGCCTGAAGTTGCAGGTGCACGCGCTCCCTTTTGATGTTTTAATTGGTTAACCGGCACCAATTAGCGAGCGGTTTGATTAAAACGGCGAGAAATTAGACCCAAGTCTCGTCATTTATTTATATTTTCTTTGAATCATTTTGTCAACAGATACATTATTGAAATATAGATAGGATAGATATTACTGGGTTTTAAAATGGCTGTTTGTATGTTTAAAGTTTGGACTACAGTGAGATCTGACCCCGTATTTCAGCAGGAATGTCATGAATAAAATCGGCTGCATGTGTGAGTGGGCGGCAGGCCAAGACAGAAACATTATTGTTTTCTGAAATGTCAGTTTCAGTCATATGTCAGACACCAAAATCAGACTTTTTAGCTGTTTTCTCCAGTAATTTCATGCTGACCATCCTATTATATCCGTAATGCTGTCTGAGCAGACTGAGAGTGACTCTCCATGTAATGCAATACTTCCTGCCTGCTGAATAATAAATGGACAAGACGCTTTCATTGACTATTTTCTGTCCGGATCCTCCGTTTCCTCACAGCTCCATCAGCTTGAAATCCCAGTTTGCTCAAACATCTTTCTCCACATCTATATTTCAAATTATGTGATATTATTTAGAGGGTTATTAAGATATGAGTTGTGTCTCTTCCAGCTTTGCACATCTAGAGACTGAAACCTTTGCTCATTGTTTTTTCTTTTTTTGCAAAACGGCTCAACTCAGTCAGTGAACATCTGTTTTTAAATTTTTTACTAGATTTAGTTTTTTACTTTGACTGGACCACTTTGATCTAAACCATCCCCCTGGATGTTGAACCTGCACCTTTAGTTTCAAGTCCTATGCATTCATCAGGTTTTCTTTCGGTGTTGCTCTGTATTTATCCTTCTAACATACAAGTAACGTTTCAGCAAGAATTAGGAGCTTGTTTTCAGTCAATAATTCCTTAATATTGATGAAAAAGTGCTTGTTCTACTGGCATATTATAAAACTTATAACAGGGGAAAATGACTTGTTTTTAGATGAAATAATCTGCCAATGGAAGAATTACTTGTTTATCAATATCAAGGAATTATTGACTGAAAACAAGCTCCTATTTCTTGATGAAAAGTTTCTTGTATATTATTTCAAGTGTACTATAATATTTGAACTAGAAAATAGACCAAAATTACCTGGAAAGATTTTCTTTTGCAGTTTTCGAAATAAAGAAACCATATTCTATTGTGAAACCATATTCACAGTAGAAACATTTCAATTGTCCTGCTGTGTTCCTTGATCTTCATGATTGTTTTTGTTTATTAAAATATTTGTTTTTTTCCCTGGAGTACAATGTCTTCTCTATTTAAGAATGCCAACAGAAATGATACTGTCATGAAACCAAAACATATTCTGATATAAAGATTTTTTCCTTCCTCATCAATTTTCACCTCCTTTAGGTCTTAAGATGGGGAACGGTTCGATGAAATCAAAGCGTTACAAACCTACCGACACCTCTGTTTCTACCCCGAACGGCCAAGCTCACAAAGACCACTGCGGCGTCTTCAAAAATTCATCCCTGGATTCCCTGAGGGCCCGCGTGGAGGAGCTGGAGCGAGAAGGACGGCGGAAGGATGAGGAGCTATGTGCCAAAGAGCAGCAGATCAGAGGTCTTCAGGAGCAACTGGCCAAGCAGACCCGGGTTCTGTCCGAGCTCAGTGAGGAACTGCAGAACAAATGCATCCAGCTCAATAAGCTGCAAGACGTTCTGAAGAGCGGCGCCCCGACTGGATTTACATCGCGGCCACCTTCTGTCAGAGCCAGCGGAAAGAGCAGTCCCAACCTGAGCGTCCGCATCAAGGAGACCCTGAACAGAAGGAAAGGCGCTAAAGCCGGCGTGTCGGCAGAACCCACGTCCAGCAGTCTGCCCAAGTTCTCCTTTGAGAAGGCGCGGGTACCGAAGGATGCAAGGTGAGCTTCCTGTTTCCAGAGACGACAGAGAGAGAGGGACGAGTCCTGAGGCTCAGTCTGAACAGGCTCAGTCTGAACTGGCTCAGTGGGCAGTGAGTGGGAGGGAGGTGGGCAGCAAACAAACTGTGCAGAAATGAACATTATTCAGGTCAGCAATGTCCTGCTGCTGGTTACCAGTTTAGGTTCAATCTGACCAAAACTGAAGAAACACAAAATCTTATCAATCAAGCTCAGCAACAATGCAGTTCAAACTGGTACTTGAAGTTTCACTAGTACTTATAATACTAGTGAAACTAGTATAAGTCAGGGAGACCTGTCAGCTCAACAATTGTGTTTGCTGACAGTGGTAGACTAGCAGGTGTTTTTTTTTTTTGTTTTTTTAATCTTGCCAGTAAATCTGCCAGTGAAATCTGCTAGTTTCACTGGCAGATTATTTCACTTATAATTGGTACTGTTTTTGTCGATATTAAGGATTTGTTGACTTAAAAACAAATTTCTTGCTGAAAAGTAAAATATTTGGACTACAAGTTAGACCAAACATACTTGGTAGGATTTTGTGTTTTTGCAGTGTTCTGTGTTAATCCTCACTTCTGTTTATAATGGAAATCTTGACATTGAGGCTCAAGAAGCCTACAGAAAGGCTGATATCATCCTCAGCTTGGAACATAAAACGGTCAACAGATGAATTCACAGTGCTGCACATGCATACATCCCTGCAGAGACAGGAGCATGACTCTGACTTTCTTTACTACTGAACTGTAATTTTATCGATTCTCGCTGCTCTGGTGGGTTACTGTATGTCCTGCCCCAACAAAGGTTTATCGGATTTAGGAAGTAATCTGATCTCAGAATGCTGCTCATGGGAGGCATGAGGCCACGGTGAGAAACACCCTCTGGTTCAGTCTGACATGATGCAGGAAGAAAATAAGTCCTTAACGTATTTATAGTCTTAATTTTGAACTGTGGGACTATTGCAAACAAATAGTTAATTAGCAGCAGCAGTCAGCCTGCATCCTGAACTGATTCCAAGTAGCCTTGTGTTTTCTTTTCTTCAGCAGCTGATGAAAACCGGCATGCAAATCCGTGGGTTACACTGATATGGGAAAATCGGCCTTGGTTTTCTTGCAAGAAGAAACCGAACAGGAAACTGACGTCCATGTTTGGTCAGCATCAGTGCAACGCAGTTTATCAGAGTTGACATATTGGCAAGACGTTATTTGAAGCGGTGTGCATAAGACTGACATGACACTGTCATAAACGTGACACAACACCTCTGATGAATACGAAGGACTCTTTAGAAATGCTTACAATCGTTGTCATGAAGCTTCATTCAATAAATAGTGGCACTTTTAATGTGAACTTGCTCTAAAAGTTGCATTGATATTTGATAATGACATCTTCAATGCAACATTTTATTAACACCTGCATTAAGAGTCCAATAGAAATGTCAGCTTTGCATTAAAAGTGGGATTATATACAGAAAGATACTTTATGACAACAGTCATAAACATTCAAAAAGACTGCTTCATGTTTATGACGGTGTCATGTCAGTCTTATTTATGCAAAGCCCTTCAAATAAAGTGTTACTGAGATATTTTACTGCAACATTGGGAAACGTGTTTTTCTCTTGGTAGAATGGGACTTTGTTATTGTCATAAAACATGTTGTTATGCATAAACACAAGCGTAACCGTCCATTTAAAAGTTTATTTTTGTTATAAAAAGAACACGGGAGCACAGATTAGATTTGTAGAGAAATGTAACGCAAGACTGGAGGTTGTTCTTTGGAAAACAGAGTCCAAAGTAGTGATATTTGGAGAAGACCAAGCAGCATATCATATCTTAAACCAGCCATCAGGCACGGTGGTGAAGAGGTGATGATTTGGGAGTGCTTTGCTGCCAGAGTAACTGGGAACCTTCGAATCGCTAACAGTATCTTCTTTATGTACCAAATTATTCTCGAGTCAAATGAGTCCATCTATCTGACGGCTGCAGCTTGACCTGAACCAGGTCATTACCAGGACAATGATCCCAAACTCGGCAATAAATTGACTGAGTACTGGCAACGGCCCAGTCAAAGTTCAAACCGCAACCTAATAATGATGCTGTGCAGTGCAGGGCCAAAGTGAAGCCACAATAATGAAGCTGATAAAGTGGAACAGATGATCACGGCTGAGTATTTTTGCCGCTAAAGGTGGCTCTATAATGTTTTTTTACACACAAATTTTCCACTTTTAGCTTTTATTTTTCTGCCTATAGATTTAATAAAACTTGTTACCTGCTAAAGAACAAATCCTTTTTATTATCACCTGTCCTTTCTTCTCAGATCATTCTGCTCCTGTTGCTTTATAGCTCTGTTAAAAACAAACATTCTGAAAGCTTGTTTAGCACGTTGTTTTTTTCTGTTGAAGTGTGCACATCTCGCTTTTATGACCACTGAAAGGTTAAAGACCCTCATATTATGCTATAATTTATTACATAAACAGCGTCAGAGTAGCATCAGCTGCTGCAAGCCTGCTTTGCATTTCCAAATCAAAGGACAAATTACCTTTTGTCTTTCTGTTGCTTCTGCAGGATGATTGCTGTATGATTGAACAATGCATGCAGCGTCGCCCTCCTTATGCAATCATGTTTAAAACATATGTTGCTAATAATCCCTGTGTAGATTATATAACCACAAACTGAAGCACCTATTGAAACATCCTTCTGTTCTAAGAGTAATCGTGACAGAATAATGACTCGGCAAGGTAAGAGCGAAAGACGCCAGGAAAATCTGCTCTGAAAAATAACATTTCTGACACACAGAACGGTGAATATACAGACCAACAACTAAAGAAAGGGACAACTTTCAAATTAAAATTTGCAAACTTTTACAGGTGATTATTTTTATGTTTTCACCATTTTACTTTAAACCTATTCAGAAGAGAAGCTAGAGGCAGCAAATGGTCATCACTCAGATTAAAAAAAGTGACTAATGAGGATGTGGGAGTGCTGGTGGCTCATTGTTGTATCAGTGTGGGCTGTGCTGGAGGAATAACAGAGGAAAATGATGATAAACATAAACATTAGCTGGATGTTGCTGATTTTTATTAAATGTCTTTCCCCACTTCTATCCAAAGTGCTGGAGGTTGCTGTTTTAGAGTGGTGGCTTCCAGACTTTTGGCTGTGTGAATCAAATTGGTCAAATTCAATATTCTAGCTTTGCTACTTTTTTGTCCAGTTGATTATTTTCTTTTCTTTCTTTCTTTATTTATTTGCATATCATCACCTTCCTAAAATAATGAAACCAGTAATTGTTTTTATTTATTTATTTATTTTGCCTAAAACAATGACTTAGGAATGTGAAAATGTTTTTATTTTTAGTTGAATATATATTTTCTTTTAATGAAAGGGATTCAAAATGTTGTTAAAAAGGCATCTGTTAAAACCGTATCACAAGCTTGGATTTATTTATTTATTTGTTCCCAAAAATAATTTGATCTCTTTAGAATGTGTTAGAGAATCACTTTTTCAATAAAGTCGTTGTATTTTGCCAACTTTAGTGGATGAAGGCTACAAAGTATTTATCATAATGACTTATTTTTAATATAACAAGATAAAAAAAACAGTAAAAATCTCACTCTAGAAATTATATACTGCATTAAATGCTTGTGCTGGAGGATCAAATATGTACAATTCTTGTATTTAGGTCAAAGATCACACAAAATGTGAAAGATTACTTTATTTTTTTTGTCCTATGTAAATATTTCAGATCAAATAAATGTTGTCAGACAACTTGAGTAAAAACAAAAAGCAGTTATGCCATGATACTTTTATTTGTTGGTGGAGAACATTATCCAGACCTATTAAAATATAACGGTCACCAAATATTGCATTCTGATTTTCTTCTCTTGTGTTGATCTACATATTGTTGAGGATAAATAATTCTGTTTTCCTCCATCTCTTTTAGCTATCTGCAACAGCTAAAAGAAAAATGCTTTTAGCTATTGCAAATAGCTAAAAGAGATGGAGCAAAACACAGTTCTCAACAATATTTAGCACCCATTAATGAGACCTGCTTTGTTTTTCTTTCAGTGCGTCAGATTTTAAACTTAAGAAATTTGGACTCTGCTAAAAGAACAGATAATCAGAGCAACGCTTCAAATTATGAAAACGATGTGGCATCTCCTAAACAATGAGGATCAGATTGAGTCGTTTAACCCTCTGTGTGTTTGACAGTGTAAAGAAGCTGCTGACGGACGCCCTGAACAAGAACCAGTACCTGAAGCGTCTGGAGCTGCAGCAGATCAAAGACATGGTGGAGTGCATGTACGAATGCAGCTACCAGCAGGGCGAGTACGTCATCAAGCAGGGAGAACCTGGGAACCATCTGTTTGTCCTGGCAGGTAGGCTCACCTGGGTCTGTCACAATTACAAATCTGGATGGACGATAAATTGTCCCAGAAGTTATTGAGATAAATGATAATATTGTTGTTTATAGTATAATGGTAGTGGCATAATAATAATGCACATTCTCAAAGATCAATAAACTTTAAATTCTATTAAACATTAAACACTGGAACTGGAAGATATTTTAAATATTCAAAATAAATACAATTATAAAATTAATTATGAAGTCTCTGTAAACAAAATTGTCTTTCAAAAAAAGGGGCTAGTTGAGACCAAAACACCCGACTGAAGACTTTTGTCAACCAGTTTATTGTAGAAAAAGAGAAAAACAATAAATCACGCAAATGGAAATTACTGAGTTTTAATTTATCATGCGATTTATTGATTTATTGCGTTTTGTGACAGTAACAATCAAATTGAGTTTGTCATAAAGTACCAAGTCACCAAGCAAGCCAGCTGATTGCATTGAGTGTCCAGGCATGAATGCCTTATCCTGAGGAAGCATATGATGACAGTGGAGGAGAACAACCACTTCCTTGTAACAGGAACAGAAACCTACAGAAAGTTTAAGAGCAATAATTTTCAAATTTCTCTAAAACGCAGAAAGAGATTTCGATTGTTTTATCTTGTAGTTGTTATTATTCAATTGAGCTTTTTTATATGCCGCCAATTAAACAAATGTTGTCCCAATACGATAGAAAAAAGAGATAATATAAATTCAGTGATGCATACATTTCAGTTGATCCTCATTATCAAACAGGACAGTACGCTCAATTAGTTATTCAAAGTAGTTTAAAAATTTCTAGAAAGTTATTGTTATATTTCAAAAGATTAAAAGAAAACTTTCACACTTTAATTTTGACAATTGAATCAGGAGTCATGTGGATTGTAAAAGTAACAAGGGAAAATACATAATATATAGAGTTAAAACCAGAAGTAGATTCGTTCTAACTGCACTAACATACTTTTTTTATCTAAGATCGCCAAATTAATTCATTCAACCTATATGAACGAATTAATGTTTTTTGTTTGTTTTGCACATTTGTTTTGGATCAGACCAAAGATTAATGGACATTTTGGAATTTTTTTTTTCCAGATGGGAAGCTGGAAGTGTTTCAGCAAAACAAGCTGCTCACATCAATAACGGTGTGGACCGCGTTTGGGGAGTTGGCCATCCTGTACAACTGCACACGAACAGCATCAGTCCGAGGTAAAGATTTTTTCCTCGTTTTTCCTGCAGTGAACACTGATTGTCCTCTTAGTTGTATGGATTTCTTTAGGTTTTTAGGCTGAAGCTATCACTGTCAAACAGACTGAGCCCTCTGGGGGTAGAGCTTGTGACAATGTGTCAGACGTGATCAAACACAGTTTAACACCCGTCTGATTCAGCGTCCCGTTTCTTCCTCCCAGTCAGTCCAGGCTGCGTTCGCAGAGCCTGATGTCTGTGTCCCAGTTTGTGTTCCAGGACGAGTGGAACAAGCAGACCTGCAAAATTTGAGACACAGAGCTCAGGAAAGTTGATCAAAAGTCATCTCCAAACATACAAGCATGGATTAAAGAGATTTGGTCATAAAAATAAAAAGTAATATATGTGACTTTCAATGCTAATCTAGTAGTAAGCAGATTTCTATGCACTTCACAAAATGATGGAGAATAATAGGTTTCCTTTCATTCTTCACTATGTTCACTTTGGTGCCATCTAAAAGTATTTAAACCCTTTCAGATTTTCCAACCCTAAACTTTGACATATTTTGTGTGATGGTTTTCAACATTTTCTCCCACTTAAAATGAGCCAGTAGTTTGTAGAAACGCCGTTTACTGTAACTAGAGCTGCATCTTCACCATCTTTACACATCTGGAGACTGAAATCTTCACCCTTTCTTCTTTGAAAAATAGTTTGCAAACAGTAGTTTTCAAGTCTTGCACAGATCTAAATTGGATATTGGTATGAACTTTGTGTTTGTTGTTGCTCTTCTGATTTTTCTTAATTCCCCTCAAATATCTTCAGCTGCTCTGATCTTCCTTTGTTCTCTTTTTGATATTTATTCAGCTGCATCCATCTGTCCAGTTACCTGTTCTTGCATTTTTCTTTTAAACCGTTTAAAGTCATCTTGATACTCGGGGTTGCTTATTTTTAATTTTCTGAATTTTGGTTCCAGAAAAACATCTTTTCTTCTGCCACGGGTTTGAATTCAGCTAAATGACATTAGCTGAGCTTCACTGCTGTGTCTGAGTGCAATGCTAGTGCTAATGTTTACCTGGGGCCAAAACACACGGTCAGGGTACAATATGTGCAGCTTTGAGTTACTGTGTCGATCATCACGTCTCTATTCTGTCCCATTTTCAAGAGTCATTGATTTCAGAAACAAGTCGCTACATAAATTTATCATATCCAACATGTATATGTATAACTAGTTCACATTACATTTCGCTATTTGGTAAAAGTCTGCCACCTGGTGAAATAAACTGGTATCTGCGAGGAACCTTAAAGAAATTTATCACTGCAATAAATCCATGATCGATAAAAGAAATGCATGTCTAAAATTTGGACAAAGATAAGTGTCAAAAACATATTTTTTATTTAGTTTTTTGCCAGATGATGAAAATGCTTCTCCTCACCCTATAAGGAAAATCTAAACATTTATGGCATTGACATGGTGGCTTTATGGAGGGGTTGTGATTTCTTTCATTACTTATTTTTTCATCTCTCTGAGATTAAATCTCTTCTTTCCAGGCTTGACTTGGAGTCAGTAATCCATGTTTCTATAATCTCCTGGTTGGATTATTGCAACTTTCTCTTAACAGAAATTAACCAGGTCATGCTTTCAAATAGTCCACCTATTTATTTTTATGGTTAGGTCTCTTAATGGCTTTGTGTTAGCAAACAACAAATCCCATCACACTACTTAGTCAGCTTCATTTTTCTGATTTGGTGTCTGAAAAACCTCCTAATTTGAACCTTAACTTTCTCTTAATTGCTCTGGATCTATCGCTGGAAAAAAAAATCTCCCTGGGAAAAAACCCCCCCTGCAGTTTCTGCCTTACTTTTTTTTTTTTTTTTTTTTTTTTTTTTTTAGCAGAAAGCCTGCGGCTTTTTTCCTCCAGTTACGCTGCCTCCCGGTGGAGACATGAGGCAGGTTTTCATTTAGTTCGGCTTCCCTGCCATTGATTTGTTCATTTTTCCTCACAACCAGTGCACTAAATACTTAGTTAGTGTCAAAATCCTATTCTTTGGTCTAAAATACACAAAAATACTAAAAGGTTTATTAATTTCAGATAAAGCATTTCAGATAATCTCTGAAATGTTGCAGCAATTTTAGCATCCAAGTAAATTAATTTTCAAGAATTCACCAAAATTAGATATGTTTTCCAGCTTGTATAAATGATGACTTTTTCCACAGCTTTATGTGAAAGAACAACTTTGACATAAAGCTGCATTAAAGTGAACACAGAACAGCATATGCGAGGTCAGGCCGGCTGCTTCGTTTTAAATCATATCCTGAAATAAATCTTTAAAACACTTTGGATTCCTGAATGTGATCCGACTTCCTCTGAGCTGTTTTGCTGACTTCTGAGAGCTCTGGGAAACCGGGGATGATGAGGTGAGCTGCCTTTTCCGTGGTTGTGTTGACCCAAGCTTTACATGACACCCGAAGCTTTGCATCCTGATTGTGTTTTTCCTCCCTGGCTGAGTTGGGTGGTAACTAGTTACATTTACCTGAGTAATTTTTTTTTTTTAAATGCACTTTTACCATGCTCCACTTTTTACTCTTACTTGAGTAAAATTTCAGAATTTTCTACCCACTGAGTGAAAAACAAACATGTTTTAACCAAAAATTCATCAGACACACACCTGCAGTTTTTATTTAAGTTTTTTATTGAAATAAACTGATTTGGAAAAATGTATTTTGCCTGTTGCTGTTTTTGTTACAGATATGAATTATCGTCTGTTTGGTCCTTAAAATAACAAAATTTTAAGGACCATAAATTTGTTAGACTGTGATTAAGTTTAAGCAGTGACTGATTAAGTTACTGATTTAAGTTTAAACCTTAAAAACTATGTAGCTTTATGTTATTAAAGCTAAAGTTTAATCAGTAATACATTTATAACAATTTTATGTCGGCTCATAATTTCTTGGTTAATGTCAAGTTGTAATAACAAAAACATTTTGAATAATGTCAACTTTGTATTACAAGTCATGTCATGATTTACCGAATGAAACTTTATGACATTCGGAAACAAGTCGCAAGTCTTGCACAGATCTAAATTGGATATTGGTCTGAACTTTGACTGGGCCATTCTAAAAGATGAATATGCTTTGACATAAACCAATGGATTGTGGCAATAATAAATATTCATGAAGACTTACTCATGTACATGACGGGTGTTATGTCATGTTTATGACGGTGTCATGACAGTCTTATTCACAACCCCTCAAAATGTTACTCTTTATACTTTTAAATATTAAATGACTGATAATTTAATCAGTTAGAACTTGAGTAGGCTTACCAAATATTTTTTTTTTTTACTTTGGTACAGTTTTTGGGTTCACTGCTCACCTCTGCTCTCTGGCATTTGTTGAGTAAAATGCCACTTACAGTGTCAGGTCTGTTTGAGGTTTGTATATTTAATCAGCTACTGGTGAGCGGCGCACCTTCAGGAAGGAGCTCTGCGGTGACCTCAATGTTCCAGGTAAACTGGAAAGACTTTGACAGTTTGGCTCAGCAGTGGAACGTTATCTCTGCTACTGACTCATGTCAAACTGTCACAGCCGCTTCCTCCTTCCTGAGGCAAGTTGTGCTTCTTTTTATAGCGGTGAACAAAGTGAGGACGTGGGCTTTGGATCGGGAGGCGTTCCAGAACATTATGAGGAGGACGGCTGAGACGCGGCACGAACAGTACCGCAACTTCCTGCGAAGGTCAGACTTGAGGCTGAACCAAAGAGCGAATGTGATCGGAAAAATGGACAGATAAAATTATGAAAATGCATACTCTCATCTGAATCCTTCAAAACGTGGGGCTCAAGGTTTTAGAACAAGGGTGTCCAAAGTACGGCCTGGGAACCATTTGTGGCCCTTGTACTGATTTTCTGTAGCCCTTGGCTGCAGGTCAGGAATGATACAAATCTGGCCTCTCCATCACAGCTGCAGATGCAAACTTCTTAGAATTTTTTTTTTTTTTTGTGGAAAAAACATGGAAATTTCTGAGTTGCAAAAGTCGAGATTAAAGAAATTTTTCTAGCAAATCTTTGATTTTTCAAACTCGGAAATGTCCAAGTGTTTTTGTAATCTTTTGTGGAAATGTACTCCTTTTTTCCGATCTGTAATGTCTCTAATACGCTGTGATACATTCCAGTTTGTATTAAAACAAACCCTGACCAGCCTGAAGTTAATAGCATTCCTGCTCATGATTTGTGCCTGTGCACATCTGACTTGTTGTTTAACTGTTTGTTAAATTATAGTTTTGGCACAAACTAAAAGTTTAGTTAGTGGTCTTAACTTACTGTTTCTCCTGTTCTGTCTTTTGTTCAGTGTTTCACTCTTGGCTAATCTACCCGACGACAAGCTAAGCAAAATAGTCGACTGCCTGGAGGTGGTAAGTTATTCTGTCAAACTATCTCCATTTCTATTTGAAGGACAATTAGACTTTTACATGAATTGCACAAGTCTTGGCAGCTCCTGGGAGCCAGGAGCGCTGCAGATAGCGGCTGTCAAAATATCATTACCGTTTGGCCATATACCATTACCGCATGTCAGCAAATTCATTCTAGCTCCAGTCTGCAAGAACTCCCAGATTTATCTTGTTGATGAACGGGGCCGATATTATTCCTGTCATCGCCGGGTGCTGTATGTTGTTACCCTAATTATTTGACTAAGGCCCCAGAAAGTGTTTACTCAAATGGGGGACGAGTGATTTCTTAAAGATGTGCCAGGGACAGGCTTTTGGTGTGAGATGACACAAGTGTGTGAAATTGTGTGTGTAGCTGTGAAACAAGCAGGAGACTGAGGGTGACTCCAGCTCTTGCTGCAGAAGCATTGTATTTCATCTGCAAAAAGGGAAAAAACCGAGCAGAACCTGCCAGCATCGGGGCAGAAAACTGCTTTCTCAGCCTCTTTTCGCAGTGCAAACGTCAAGGACATTCGTAACGTTGGTTGATTATGCTGCTACTCTCAAGTGTGGGTGAAATTCTTTCTGCCTGTCCAGCTGCGACCCGAGAAAGGAGCAGATGTTCACAGAGAATCACTACAGTTTTGTGAAAACCTTTTTTTTTCTTTTTTTTTTTTTTTTTTTGTAGAACGGAGTTTGGTGGGATTTACAGGCATCTGTTAGTATGAACAGGAACAGATCACCATTTGAGAAATCTCATGTGAACTCTGGAAGGTAGTTTGAATTCCTGGAACTGAATCTGAAAAGTTGACATGTTTCAAAATCGTGTTGAGCTGTTTGGAAATAAAAACAGGATCTATTGTAAACGCGATGCGTCAGCTGAGGCCAGAATATGTGAGCGAAACGTAAAATATTCAAGAGAAAATCAAAATTTCTAGACCTGAATCTGTAAAAAGAAACAGAAAGTGGAGAAAAATTGAGATATGAGGGTAAAATCTAAAAATGCAACAATAAAAGTGAAACATAATAATCAAGTTTGTCTCTAATGATGTAAAATGAATAATTGTCGACCTTAAAGTTCAGCTTAAGTTGGACATAATTTATGACAATGGTGAGTAGAAATTAAATTGGACAGACGTCCGTCCGTCCATTCACTTTTATTCTTGCATTTTTAGACTTTAATCGATATTTGTTCGATTTTACAAATGGCTCAAGTGCAAAGCGTTTTCTAACAACGTTTTATCTGTTTTGAAGCAAAGGTACCCACGCTGAACATCTTTACGCAGACTGCAGTGAAAAACCAGTCCACTTGGGGGCTGCGGAGGACTGGTGTCGTCTTCAAACTGGTTTACTCCCATTACGGAGCCGCGCGTAGAGACATGGTGTTGAAACATAGGCTGCGGCTGATCGATGGAAAGCCGATTAGAATAACTGAGCTGGAGGCAAACCTAATATAGGCACAGAAAGCGAAGAGTGAGTGTCGATGTTCACCGCTGACATAACCAAACCTAATAAGTGGAACTAAAATGTTCAGATTAAACAGAACAGTCAGACCTATATTAGGAAAAGAGACACTTTTGAGTTTCTTATGGACAGTGTCCCTTTTTTTTCCCTTTCTGGAAACATTTAGCTCATTTAAAATTCTGACTTTGCGGTCTGTTATAACAAACCCAGGACACAGTTCAGATGCTGTCCATCCACTGAACAGCTTCTGCATCATCCGGACAGGCTCTATAAACAAAACCTTGGCATGTTGTCTCCGCTGTCACAGCTTGGCGTTAAACTAGGCTCTCCTGAAGCGTAAACGGGAGGTAAACAATCGTGGACGCCCAAGGAAAATGCCACTTGTGTCAAGAGCTTTGACAGTAAACACCGGGGAATGTTTACACAGAGTTGCTCTGATTTTGTTTCGACAATGTCCCCATAAAGTCAAAAGGAACGCAGCGGTGGACCGTGGCCACACCTGCTTGATCCCAGATTATACTTCATCCTGGTGACCTTTTTTGCACATCTTCATCTCTTCTAAAAGTTTTACACTGACTCTCACTGGTTCTCAAAAATAAAGGCACCCAGTCTCTGCAAAAAGAGCTGATTGACACAACAGAAGAGGAATACATCTTAAGTGTCGCTTCAATTTATGAGTGACATTAGGACGACTGAAGAATGATTTTACTTCTGTTCCAGCTGTTGTGCGTTACAAAAGGCAGCTGTGTCTCAGCTTATCAGAATAGAAATTGGAATTTTACCTTCTTACTATTTCTTAGAAGCCTTTAAGCATTTTCTCTATCTGTGCTACTTGTGCTATTTTATGTCTCTTCTTGAGTTAGGTTGGTTTACAGTGAAGTAGTTCTGGGATAGATGGTTTAATATATACAGGTAAGGTTAGGCTATGTATGAAGAAGACGAGTTCTTGCAGTGTTCCAAAAAAAATGATGTTTGACCATAGATACTGAGTTTTGCAAAAACCTGGAAGGACTGATAAGCCAACTTACACCTTTTTAAATAAAACCAGAACATGATTTCCACCCTGTCGAACCTATGAACTAAGGGTGGGCATAAATTGCATTGTTTATCATTTATCTTGATAAATTTTCTATCAAAATGATAATTTTGATTTGTCATTTTCATAAATTCCAGTTAATATGTAAAACTCCTATTTGTTCAATGAAGGCATCTATAAATATCAATAAATTTGAAAATAGAGTTTTGGTTTGCAGTTTAATGCAGGGATGCATTTCAAGAGCAGAGTTTGTGTTTGTGGGGCTGAAATTACTGATACAGTCACAGCCATACAGTTACCTAAAAATGAAAGTGATTATTTTTTCCCTCAGGAATACTACGACAAAGGAGAATACGTCATCCGGCAGGGAGAGGAGGGCAGCACCTTCTACATCATCGCACAGGGAAAGGTAAATAACTGACGCCTAATGAAATCAAGGTGATATCGTAACAAATTTCCATTTTTCATTAAAGTCTGACCAACAGAATCTCACTCTTTCTCTACTAAAACACACAATTGAGTTGGAGAAGAGATGCAGCTAAGGGTTGCAGGATAGTTGCTGAATGCAGATCCACAAATCTGAAACAAACTTCCAGAAAACTGCAAAAGAGCCGAAACACTAAATTTCTTTAAATCAAGGCTCAAACTCTTCTGTTCAGACTTTGATTTGATTAGCCCTTGCTGGAACATTGATCAACATATTTGAGTTTTTTTGAGGATTTTGAAGAAAATGAATGTTTGTTTCATAATTGATGACTGTAGGATATGAACTATTTGAACAACCTTATTGCTGAAATGTGCTGCACAAATAAACTTGACTTGAACTCAGAACCTGCATTGAAGAAATTGCTATTTAAGTTTTCAGGCTAAAAATTATATTTTATTTCTAAGTGTTTGAAAAAGCCCATCTGTGTTTTTCCTCTAGAATTCAACCTGCTGATTAACATAGAGAGGCAACAAAATGAGATTTGGATAAATAACATTGAAATGATCAATATATGATTAAAGAAATAAAAAAACGTATACTGTTGCTACATCAGACATAACTTGCAATAAAAATTTTATATATAGTGGGATATGTTACATTGTAGTATGTTTTCCATGTCTACAATAAAAGATCAGTGAGTCAGTCTGCAACTACTGGGATGTTTTCAGATTGTATTTAAATGAAACTTGAACCGGAAAGAAAACATAACATTGTCCTTGAACCCTTACGACTAGCTACTATATACCTATGAAAGTAAATCTCACTTCTCAGATTGAGTGCTAAATGTCAGAAGCACAGAGATGCTGAACTTTTCAGATCAAATAATATTTTTTTGTAGACACCTGCACCAAATGAGACTTAATGAATAACATGGAATATTTAGAAAGCAGTGTTGTGCACCAAATTCATAATTTTAAAAGCTTCAGGGTCACTTTTAATTAGTATATTGAAGTTACTGTTGTGTTGTTGATGGCATTTTATAATTGAAGGACACAGTAACAAGTTTATTAAAGAGAATAAAATCTTATTCCACCAGAAACTCTCCTGGTTTTGTCATTGAAGCTGTGTGAGAGTGTTGGGCGGTTCAGGTCTGTGACCCGCTCTCCTTCTCCGTCCGATCAGTCAGCAACCCGATAACGACGTGAAAAGGCTGGAGCTGGCCACAAGGGAATTTTTTTAAATGCCTTAATAGGTCCATATGAGACGGCAGACCCAACCAAGCCTGGGTGAGAGGTCTGTTGTTTGGGATGAAGGGGGGCTAATGCAGGAAATGGCTCCTCCGCCCCCTGTGGTACCCTCTGACCAGGGAAGGAATAAACTCCGAGAGTGGCTGCCACCAGGAAAAACAAGGGAAGCGAGGGGTCACAGAGGTCAAACGAGACTCTTAGCTAAAACACACTCATGGCCATTAAGGCTGTGATGTCATTGTGGCGCATCTTAAATGGTAACGATGCCAAGAGTGGGATGTTTGACCTCAACCACGGTGGGCCGCTGGGTTTTTAAAGCCTACCAAATTATGGAGAAGTTTGTCAACATTGAAAGTGTTACTGACGAATAACATTCAGACTGCAATCAGAAAAGCAACAAGCAAAGAAAGAAACCCTCTACTGAGAGAAATCCCCTGAAGATTAATATGTTTATTTGGATAGGCGTGCATCAGTGCCGCTTAATCATGCATGGCCCATCGTGGTCAGATTACCGTTATTGCAAATGTCACTTTTCCAGTTTTAACACAATTTGTTTTGTTTTTACGGTGCATGTAAAAATGTTCAGAGAAAATATAAAGCACCTGTAAAAGCTTAACCAGAGACTTAAATCTGCCTCCTGCAGGTGAAGGTGACCCAAACCACTGAGGCCTACAAACTGCCACAGACCATAAACACGCTGCAAAAGGGGGACTACTTTGGAGAAAAAGCACTCATAAGGTAAACATGCTACATAATAAGAACTTAATGAACTTTGTTTTGTTACTGTATCCTACAGATACCAGAAGTTAGTATATTTCATTTGACTAATTGTTGCACAATGTTAAAAAAAAACTATTCACTGCAGGATTTGACAAAAAAGGTTTTTGATTAATATGGATAAAAGAATAAAACAGCAAATAATTTCCAGGTGTATGCTTTTATTTTCAGTAGGTTTGATTAATATAATAGTATCTGTGCTTTAAACTTATCTGTAAGTTTGTGTAAATAAAAAATCAAGGAGGTCCAGCTCATTCAACATGTTGCTCCCAGAGTTTTGACCAAAACCAGAAAAGATTTTCACCACCTGACTGGATCTTTGTTTGTCAAAGAATGGGATTTTAAATCTTGCTTTATTTTATTACTAAAGAATGTTTTTAAGGTCAGACAACTTGTTGGGCTGCATATTTTTGAATGGCATTTAAACAGAAAAGGCATTCTCAGATTTGTATTAAAGTGGTTTCTGGTATCCATTTGTATACATGCTTACGCTTTTTTTTGTGTTTTTCAGTGATGATGTCAGGTCAGCCAATATCATCGCTGATGAGAACGGGGTGGAGTGCCTTGTAATCGATAGAGAGTGAGTAGTTCTAGAGATTGTAAAACACAGAAATTTGCTTTGTAGATTTAAGAAAAATGCCAGATACCAGCTGAAAATGAAATGTCTCCTCCAGACGAGCTGTGAACAAAAACATAAAATATTTTCTGTCATTCTAGTAGTGTAGCTCTTAACGTGCAGTTGTTGCCTTGGTAGGACATTTGATCATACTGTGGGTAACTTCAATGAGCTGCAGAAACACCTTGAAGGCTACGTGGCTACACTTGATCGGGACGACAAGAAGAGACATGCAAAGTAGGTCCAATGTCTAAAGCTTAGATCAACTACAGGAAGGAAAATTGCACAAATAAAAGAAGTGATAATTTCTCATAATTTGGACCAGTTGGATTAAATGCAACTCTTCTTTCTCTCTCTTTATAATCCAGAAAATCTGTGTCTCGGCACCAGAGCCAGCCGCTGTCACCTGATTTTGTCCAGCTGAAGGAAATGGTGTCGGTCTTCTCTTCATCCAGGCCCTTTGATCACCTTGAAGTCATTGCTACTCTGGGGGTTGGCGGGTTTGGACGTGTAGAACTGGTAAGCTCTGAACTGATCTGACTGTGGGCCAAGTTAATGAACGAGTGCGCTGCAGTTGTCCTGCATGTGGAAGCTCGTATTCATAGGGTTAACCCTAACCCTGCCTTTAAATGTTGAGTTTATTTAGAAAGTTCCCCAAAGTCGCAGTTTGCTTCATACTGATTTGCCTCTGAAAAATAAAAAGACCAAGCGGTCATAAACATTCATGCTGATGTCATTACACTTCTACAGTTTAGTTTGTCACGTCTTTTTCTTTTATTATGTATTGATACAAGTATTATTTAAATATAAATCCTCACTTTGTCAAATTAACTAGTTATAAAATTTCTATTTGCCAAGGACAGCTAAAGCTAATCCTGGCCAAAGCAAACTGTCAAATAATATAATGCTCACCTATCTGTCATTGTACTTTCATTTAAAAAGTCTTATTTCACCTCTATTAGCTTAAACCTAATCTGGCAAAACAAAATATGCTAACATGCAATCACGTTCATGTTACTTTTTGGTTTGTTTAACATTATAACTTGTTCAAATATTATCGTGTGGAATGAGCACAGTACGTAGATAAAAAGATCAATTTGTTGAAAATGTACAATTACATAATAGAAGCGGTGAAAGTAAAACTGAAATGTTGCCAAAACATGCTAACACGTGATAATGTGCAAAACAAACCTGTCATTTAATTTGTATACATTGCACCGCTATACTATAAGAATGTACTACTAAATATTTACATAATTAGAAAAAGAGAAAAGATAACATTTTTTAAAAATTAATGTAAAAACTACAGGATACTGGAACATTTAATTTAAGGTCAACATTTACAATCTGATTATGTTTACGCAAGAGATCAGTTATTATTAACTTATTAATCATACCTTTCTGCTTTGAGAAATTAATGCGCTCTTAGACATTCATCTCTGTAACCATCATGTGCAGGTGAAGGTGAAGGGTGAAGACATGACCTTTGCTCTGAAGATGATCAAAAAGAAGCATGTTGTGGACAACAGGCAGGAAGAACACATCCACTCAGAGAGGAGAATCCTCGCTGAAGCTCGCTCGGCTTTCGTTGTCAAGTGAGTGCCCCTGCTGGGCCTCAAAAATACATTTCTAATTTTCATCCTCCGTGCAGAAACTGTGCTTCATCAATCTGGGAAAACGATCTCGAGTGGATTAGTTTTAGATGAGATCACAGTCAAGGCTCTGAGCAGATTACATATTTTGTGTGGTGTAGAAAGGCAAAGAATATTGAGATGTCTGAGAAAAATATTGGAACAGGAGATTATAACGATTCAGTAAAAAACAGAGATGTTACAGCTTTTTTTAGCCTTTCTTTCCACACAACTTCATAATCGTTTTATTTTTTAAGCAGCTTGTGTTTTCTTTTTACAAATTTGTGTGAGAAAGATTTTTTTTTTCTTGTTTGCAGTGAAAACATATAGACATGTAATTATCAACCTTCCTAAATATTGCCTCCTTTGAATTAGTGCCAAAATCAAATAAATTGTTATAATAGCTAATTTACTGATAATTTTACAAGGGGGATTGAGTTGATCTTAATCAAAACTCAGTGTTTTTTCTTCTGGCTTTATCTTTATTTCTCCAGGCTGTATCGCACCTTCAGGGATAATAAATATGTCTACATGCTGCTGGAGGCCTGTTTAGGTGGAGAGATCTGGAGCCTCCTCAGAGACAGGTGAGAGAGCTACGTATTTTATAAAATTTCTTTAAAGTCGCCAGTTTTAAATCATTTTGGTGCAGTGAAATCCTGCCTTAATCATCTTAAAAACAGGTTCTGCCATCATAAATAGTTTGTATATTTTCGGAGCAGTTCTAACTTTGGCTGTTTTGTCTTTAGGGGAAGCTTTGATGAACCCACTGCCAAATTCTGTGTCGGTTGTGTGACAGAGACTTTTGAGTATCTCCATCGTAAGGGTGTCCTCTACAGAGATCTGAAGCCTGAGAACCTGATGCTAGATTCAGAAGGATACATAAAGCTGGTAATTATAATCATCTTACATTTTACATTTTTGTCCCAAAATGTAAAATATAAAGTAAACCCTGCTCAAAACATGATTATCCACCCAAACTCGCAGGCCAGGGAAGAGGAGCATTAATCGGAGCCAAGACGACTGGTGGAAGAATCTGTTAACGTTACACTCAATAAATCTTTGTGGAAGAGTAGAGAGAAAAGAACAATTTGTTGATTAAAAAAATCATATGTTTTTTTGACACTACTGATGCAGGGGATGAAGGCAAACATGTGGAAGAAGGTGTTCTGGTCATATGAGTCAACTTTCTGGAGGACCCTCCAGGGGTCTTGGTGGTGGCAGCATCATGCCAGAGTTGAGACAAAGATGAATGGAGCTAAATACTGACGAAAACCTGCGACAAAGAGTCCAAACATAGAGCCAGAGCTACAATGACATAATATATCAAAGTATTTATATGTGTTTGAATGGCCTAGTCAAAGTCCAGGCCTTGAATATAGTTGAGAATTTGTGGTAGGACTTGAAAATTAATAGTACGAGTCACTTTTTGTTGACCTGTTATAAATATTTCTAACTTTTTTAAAAAATATAGTAAAGTTAAGAGTTTTGCAAGTTGTGAAAAAGTGAACTCGCCTCTTTCATATGAATGACAGAAGTTGCAGCACAGAGGTTAAAAATATTTCAGTGGCTTTAGGCTTAAATTGGTAAATGTTTAATTGTTGTCACCTAAAATTAAAAATTTAAATTCTCATCTTTGAGACTGAAAAAAGTTTCAAAGGAAATGTTTTATCTCATCATCTGGATTAAAGGCCTTGTTATTAAGGATCAGAAGAGTAAGAGAGTAAAATCCTGCAGTTTTTTAAAATCTGACTGACGATCATTACCTTTCCAGGTGGACTTTGGTTTTGCCAAAAAGATCCGATCTGGCCAGAAGACTTGGACCTTCTGTGGCACCCCGGAGTACGTGGCCCCAGAGATCATACTCAACAAGGGCCACAACTTCAGCGTGGACTTCTGGGCCCTCGGCATCCTGGTGTTTGAGCTGCTAACTGGCAGGTCAGTGCATGTGCTCAGGTGACGTTTGCTGACGGCCACAGAAACGATTACCGATCCGTTTCTCTGGAACCCCACAGTCCTCCGTTCTCAGGAAGTGACCAGATGATGACGTATACGTTCATCTTGAAAGGGATAGAGAAGATGGATTTCCCCAAGAAGATCACCAGGAGACCGGAGGACCTCATCCGCAAGCTGTGCAGGTGGGCAGGATGAGTTATGGTGAACATGGTGATTCTTTCAGTTTGAAGGTTGTAACTCAATGATTTGCTGTGGCTTCACATTTCATTGCAGGAGGAACCCTGCAGAGCGACTGGGCAACCTTAAAAATGGAATAACTGATATCAAGAAGCACAGGTGAGAAGGAACTGACTCAGTTTGGTGCAAATCTAATTAGATAATTGCTATTTGGTGCAAGAGATGCTGCACTGCAAAAACACAAATTTTACCAAATATTTTTGTCTAGTTTCTCGTGCAAACATCTTAGTTCACATGAAATAAGACAAAACTAACTTTCAAGTAACTTTACCTCAAGCTGTAGGAGCTTGTTTTAAATAAATAATTTGATTTAAAAGTATTACTTCCACTGGAAAATAAATTTTACTTATGGCATGGGGAAAATGTTTGTTAAAATTGAAATAATCTGCAATAAATGTTGCACCCCTGTGTCTTGCTGAAAAGTTACTTGTAAGTTAGTTTTGTTTTAAGTATAGTAAGATAATAACTAGAAACTAGAGCAAAATTACTTGCTAAGGTTTTGTGGTTTTGCAGTGCGTAGCCTAATGAAAATAATTTCTTACTCACTTAAGGGTTGTTCTTTAAAACAAAAACAGATGCAAGGAAATCTTGAGATGTCATTTAAAGTAAAAAAATCAAGGTATTTTTTAAAACGATACCGATTTCATTACATTAAATCAGTTTGTACTTTTGATAGGATTTGCCTTTATTTAATCCTATCAGAGTAACAAAAAAGTTAGCGTTCAAACATTAATTTTTAATATACGTTTAATATGCGTTTGTTCCTGCTTAAATAAAATAAAACTAACTTGCAGGGATTTTTTAAATAACTTGTCTTAAGGTGGTTTAATGGATTCAACTGGGAGGGACTAAAGGCAAGGACGTTACCATCACCACTAAGAAGAGAAGTAAGTATTAATTTCTATACTTACTAGTGCTATATCATACATGTCATAGCACTAGTGTGAGATCCTCACTGTATGATCCTAATCTAAAGTAACAGTTTAACTATTGCAAACAAATAAATCCAAAATTTTAATATGGTTTATTCCGTCTCAACTTAAATTCCTCTTATGGCCAGTGTCATTTAAGACCCACAGAGTTTACATGCAATTTTAAAAATAACTGATTACTTTAAAAGATGTATATGAAATACAAAGGAAAATGTATTTTAATTGTTTTGTATTTGGATGCCATTCTTCTGTACATTTGTGTAATTATTCATGTATTGGAAATTTTTGGTCTGTTTCATCATTTTACTGGTTTCCATGGTTTCTTTGTTCTTTCATCAGCTCTTATTAGTTCAGACATTCCTTCTGTTAAGGTTCCCTCAACTTCTCAGTTTCTTGTTTCATCCTCTTGATATTTCCAATCCCATTAATCCAATCACTTTTTCTATATATGCATCTGTATAAATACACACGTGTTTCCTACTTACTTTGCTTCAGGAGACCAGATACTTTATAAGGAAATAATTTTCTTCTGTTTCTCCTCTTTAGCTCAGCGGACCGACTGACTACAGTTACTTCGATAAATACCCTCCGGATGAGGACAGTCCTCCTGATGAGAGTTCTGGTTGGGACATGGACTTCTGAGTGTTTCTTTGTGGCGACTCTGCTGCTCTTGGTGATTTCTAAACCCGACTGCATCAAACACAGTCACATGCCAGACTGAGGTTGTAACTGCATTTGAAAATAATACCCATCTTTAAAAATCTTTATAGGTGGCCCCTTATGCTTCCTTGAACAGGTTAGGACAGGACTATGGTCTATACAAAACATGCTCATTACATTTTTGCACAAAATTATTCTTGGTTAATGAGATTTAATCTGCTCAGTTGCTGATATATATTTTGAGCTCCTTTCAGAATAAGCCTTTTTATGGCCTCTTGTTACTTTAAGTCCAAATAAGCCGCTTCTGGCCACACCCACAAACTCAGCGTTTGTACTCGCATGTGAAAAATGGCTACAAACAGATGTGCAATTATACAACCGTACGTGTTTGAAAAGCAGAAGTGAAGCCTCCTGCACAACCAACAAGAATGCAGTAAGTGGTTTCTGGTTGTAAAGTCAACAACAAAACATTTGTATTTTCCAGTAGCCATTGTAAAGCACATACAGCAGTAAAACCAGCTGACTAAGTGCCCTGGAAGTCAGCTTGGGTTGCGAGGTAATCGGACCAATGACTTTTTTTTTTCTAAAGTTTTACAGATCATGAAAGTATTTTTTGGTAGCTGTGAGATTGAACTTTTGTGTTATTTTGGGTCTACAGAGATTCTGGCCATGAAATTTTACAATTGAGTCCATTTTTTCCCAGTTTTTATTGTTGAATCATAAACTCTGACCTTAAAGGAAGCGAGGGAGACCTGCAGAGCTTTAGATATTGTTCTTGGTTCTTTTTGGAACCTCCTGAGTTGGAGTATCTATTGGAGTAATTTTGGTAGATCAGCCATTCATGGGAAGGTTTATTATGTTTTCTCTTTCATTAATTAACGGCTCTCACCTTTGTTCACTGAAATCCCAAAGCCTCAGTGATTTTTTTTTATTTTTATTGTTTGTTCTTGAATTATTTTAGATGGGATGATGTTGCTTCATATTGTCAGATAAGTTTTAAGTTATTTATTTATTTTACAAGTCAGGCATTACTTTGAGTTTGGCGAGTGAAACTGAACATTAAAAATGAGATTCATCAGTTACTCCACAGTTAACAAGAAGACAAGAGTTCTGAAAACTGCTTTCTGTATTTACGCTAGTTTTCTTTGATGGATATTAAATTTAGTTTGCTGATCTGAAACGTTTATAATTGTTGCAAAAACAGGAGAAATCTAAAAGGATAAATACTTTCACTGCACTGTATGCGTGGACAAATGTTGTTAAGCTGCAACTAACCTGTGAAATTCCTCTGAACTGATGAGACGACAAGCTGAGGTGGAAAACTCTGCTGTTAAGAAGCATCAAGTGTCCCTTGTTTTAACCGCATTATCCTCACCGCCTCCCCAACAACGAGACTTTAACAGGTTTAAAAACACAAACACCTCCTCCGCAGAAATTATAAAGTGTGAGCGCCTCGTGGCGATGTGCCTGAGCTAAGAAATATTCACAGATACCCAACGCTGCAGTGGTCGGCCTCTTCAGGAGAGTTGGGCTCCATCTGAGGCGTTGATAATCTGTGGACGAAACGCAAGGAGGCCAAACTTCCAAGGTTTAACGTGACCAAGGGTTTGAGTTCAACATGGCCTGGATTTTCCTTTTGTGTGTACATACATGCAAGTTTGTATATTTCTGTTTTCCTTCACAAAACCCCTGAAAAGAATTTGATCTTTTTTTTTTTTTTTTTTAGTCTTTTGGCTATTGAATGTTTGTGTGCAGGATGTACAGTGTGTGAATACCTGCAAAGAGTTTTCTGTTTTTAATAGTTATGATAAAAAATCATGTTAAAATGTTTTGACGAGAACACTTTGCATTTGCTTTTTTTGTGACTAGAAACAACCAGACATGTTAAAGAACTGAAGGAACTATAAATTTAGAGAAATCATTGTTATACCTGCAGCACATTTACCTCGGCAGTGGCCTGTTTTAGTGCTGTTTATTCTTCTCCAAGGTGTCAAAACACAAAGTCTTAAAACAGGCAATGTTCAATAAAATGTTGAGGGCCCCCTAGTTTTATTTTAGTTACTTTGGTTTTCATATTCTTTTGGGCTGGGGTCACAGTGGCTCATCTCTCTCCGTCTCACTTTATCCTACAACTATGGTGGCTGATGGGTGCAAACGCTCAGCAAGCAACAAAGCGTTTCAAACGCATGAATGATGCAAACTCCAAAACAAATGCAACCGAAAAACAATACAATACAAATAAAATTAAAAAAATCTGGAAGTCAGAAAATTGAAGCAAAAACCTGTGAATAAAAAAAATATATGCTGCAGCCACGGACAATGGTGGCAAAAGGGATAACGCTATATAGAAAAAACAGCAATTATGAAAAGCTTTAAATGCTCCTCGGTAAATTGATGCACTCCAGGCCACTAGGGGGAGTCAGCCAGCCAGCTCTTCAGTAAAAACAAAATGCCAAGAAAAAAATTGGCGGAACAAAGAAACGGTGTGTGATTTGACTTCATGTCTTTTTCGGCCTTTTGGGAAAACGCCCAGACCCTGAAAGAAATTGCACTATTCACAACAAGTAAGCAATAACTTTTATTTTAATATTTAACTTATTTTACTGTGCGTGTTACATGTGGACAAATTCTCCACTCGCTTGGGGAAATTGTAAGGCAAGCTCAGGATTACAATCATGGATGGATGTAAATTTGACCTTTTAGAGACTTTACCAAGCTCCACATGCGTATCAATAACACCTAGATGTCACTAAAGGTATCCTGAAGGATATAATTACTCCAATCAGTTTTTACACTTTTAAATATCCATCATTTCAAAGCTTTTAATTTATTTTGAAATGATTCCATTTTAATTCAGATAAACAAGAACACCCCAGTGAGGTTGTAGGTCCTCATGTATTGATATCTGAGGATAATTTGTTTTGATTAATTTTATGACCCAACCAGGCCATTTGAGCTGTTCATAGGCTCATGTTTCAGGTCTGCATGTTCGTTAATATACTTTCAATGCCAAACCACTGAGATCTGAGACTCTAACTGGACAAAGCACCATGTTTACCTTCCTTTATGTAAAATGTAAAAGTCAACTTTTTAAGGTGCAAATTTTTTTTAACACTGCATTGTTGAGGAAAATGAAAACTTGGTGTTGAAAAACCTCATTAGCAAAAGAAAAAACAACAGATGTGAAACTTGCATAATTTTATTCATTTCTTTGAATGCTTTGGAAGAAGGGTGGGAGCTTTTCGTAGGGAGACCTTTTAAACAGTTCATCACACTTTGTTTCATATCAGTAGTGACATATATGTCCATCAGCGACTAGAACGACCATCAGTGCTCCCCAGCTTCAGTTCTCCTTCTCCAAGCCACACCATTACAAGATATGCAACATCCAGTAAATAAATAGATGCATGGTAAAGTCTTTTCCATATACAAATATATTTTTTGAAGCTTATTGTACAAGCATTTATTTTTTTTAATCTAACATTTACAAGATACTTTGAGCAGTAAGGATGAATAAGCTCTTAAAAACAGATTAAATGCTGCCCTGTTTTTCTTTATTTGTTTACTAAGTGCACTCCAGACTGTCAGAGCTGCATAAAAACCTCTTCAGCCTCGCTCTGCAGCATGCACCCGATCGCCTCAGGAGGAACACTTTGAAAATGTGTCAGTACAAATTACAAAAAGTTAGACAATCTGCAAAATAAACGTCTCTTAATATCAAAATAGTGAAATATTAATTTAAAAAGTAAACTCCGTTGGTGATCATAGCTATGAAAACAAGCACTACAGTCACCCTGTGCAGGCTAACCAATTTGTACCACATAAATACCCTCAGCTGCTTGTTGCACGTCATCAAGCGAGGTCGGTTATCTGAATGACCGAGTCGCTCCAAATTAAGTCAAAAAAGATGAAATTCATCCTTTCAACACAGGAAGGCTTTAAACAGTGAGATATATACAAAAAATGTACAAGAATGTAAAAAATAAAGACGTTTTCTGTTGTATTGAAGGCTGTCTGAGCTGAATAAATATTTGCTTTTTTCACGTTATTAAAATGTACTGTAAACTTGATTAAACAACAAACCCCTGAATAATTAATGTCAAATCTTAACTGAATTAGTCTAGCATGTCATCCACAAAATTAGGTCTGATTGCCTTGGTGACTGAATAAAGTTAATTATTTTTTGGTATTATTGATTTTTAAAAAACTCCAACCAGTTTATGCTAAAGTTGACTTTTAGCATAAAAAGATAAACTTAAGGCTCTGACTATGTGCTCAGGAGCATAAAGATCAAAGCTGTGCATAAAAGATAGACACTAATTGCGGAACTATAGATTTATGGTGCAATACCAATGATGACCACTAGTCGGTTCTAGTCCGTTCGAAGAACTCATCAGATCCTAACTAAAATTCTTCGCGTGAATTGCTGAGACATCAAAAAGAATATTAGTATTTTTATATGTTTATTTTTCATTTTCGGCATTAAAAAATGTTCAACTATTGTCCAGCTATCGTCACGGCTTACTCTGGAAAAACAAAAAACAAGATCACGGTGATCACTTCTCATAAAGGCTCCAGGTTCCTTCATGGGAAACTAAACTAAAACCTGCTGTTTTTTTTTATTTTACTTTATTTTTTATAACAATCAGCATTAAACAAATGATATGTAAAGCAAAACTGATTTAGAGGAGCCCTGTATATTGACAGAATACTAATTTTGTTGAGAAAAAACATCCACTAAGGCACTTTATAAAGCTTATTCTTAATAAACATTCTAAATTACAGCAAGGACAACATGTACAGTTTAGGATACAAGAAATAGTTTGATTACAATGTGTGAAAGCAAACAAATATTTTGAGTCTGATATTAGGCTTTAGAAATTATTTGTGATGTATTTTTTTGATCTAAGAAATGTTTGAAACATCTCAGTAAGAATTAGGTAAATTATTTAATTCCAGAGGAGTTTTTGTTTTCTTTATTTGCTGTTTCCACCTTAAAAGGTTATTTTGGCTTTTTTTGTTAAAGTGGGGTTCTGTTCAGAGTGTACGTGTAGTAAATATCTTGTATGCAGCCTACAAAGTTTTCATTTTGCTGAAATGGAGAGCAGTTGTCTGACTAACAGCTCGGCAGCAATAATGCTAAAACAACTCTAGATTCAAAATTACAAGTACTGCTTTTAAAGCTTTGCACCACTATTGCATTTGCATTAAAATTTTACATTTTTTCTAAAATATAATTCATTCACAGTATGTAACATGTTGTAATTTAACAGGGCAGAGGTTGTATGTTCCTCTTAAACGGAATGCTAATCTTTGATCCAAGTAAAGATGCTAAGAGAGGAATATATTGCAGGTAAGATATTTACTACTCATAAACTGTCAATAGAACACCACTTTTAAATATCTGAACTAATTGCTGAAGTTTAGAATGACTTCTCTCATTCGGAAGTAATTTATCTCCTGAAAGCTCTGATAAATATAAAATACAGAGAAAATGTAGCTTACTCTCCTGCATGAAGGAAAATCTTAAAATAAAATAAAAAGTGGAGCCGTAATCTGAACACAAACATGTAAATCTACTGTCTATACGTCACAACTCTGGCTTTGGAACCTAATATAATCCCCTATAGCAGCCAAGCCCATAATTATGCAAAATCCTCTCTTATAGCGAATAACACAGTGATAGTACAGACATAAATACATACACAGAGTAACAAATACCATGCAAGTGCGAGCAGAGGCGGCTTTTTAAGGACAAGAGAAGTTCATGCGATGAAGGAGAGAATGATGAGGGAACACCGTCCCTCAGCCCACAGCTGTCAGCTCCAGCTGAGTCGGTTTTCCTTAATAATTCATATTTTCCCCTCAGTTTCTGTCTCTGTTGGTGCGATTTGTTCCACCCTGCTGTCACCCAACGGATCACAGATGAGAAATATGCAGATAAAGAGTCGGTCAGTGATGAGGCGTGCTAATGTCATCCACTTCTTCCCCTCAGCTGACCAGTGTCCTCCTCACCTGGAACAACAGGTGGCGCTCTCCTCCAGTGCAAACGGGAAGCTGTGCTCAGTGGATGTTTAGTTTCAGGTTGCAGGGTGTTTGTTTCTGTGTGACACGAGGTGCAGACAGGAAGCGGAACTATCGGCAGGCGCAGGAGTCGACGGTCATGTTGGGGTAGACTTTCAGCACCACGTTCTTGTCCTCATCGAAGAAGAGGATGCTGAGGGAGGACATCCTCTCTGGGACGCAGCAAGGCTCAGGGATGCCGGGTACGACGCCCACGGCCCGAACAATGCTCTGGATGGTGGCGTGGTTCGAGGGCTTCAGAGCCTGAAGAGAAAAAACAAAACAAAAACAAAACTAAGATTCTGCAGCCTTAGCTTTGGGTGCTAAAACAGACTGCAACAACTCTCGTGTTTTTCTGCTAAATATAATTGTAGCATTGAGATTATTGAGGTTCTCATCTGTTTCTTCACAGCTATCTTTAGGTCCCACCACAGTAATTTAGCCAAGGCTGAGGTCTAGACTTTGATTGGACTATTTTGTTGTAAATGTTTGGGACCAGTAGCTGCTTTTCTATTACAAATTTGCACAAAACTTTGTCAATATCCTGCTAAAGTCTAAAATGTTGCAATTGCTGTGTTTCAATTAAATGAGAAATGCAATAGAAAAGTATGAGTAATTAAAAAACATGCCACGCCATCATCCCCCAACTACTTCTTGTCGTCTTCCTCGTGGTCAGCGCAAGCAGAAACATCTGGTTTTTCTTGTGTGATACAAGAAAAAAATATTTCCTTTGCAGTTTTGCAAAATAAGCCAATTTTGATATGGCCAAAAAAACCCACCATCCCAGTGGCAAAACTGTTATTCAGAAAACAATTTTTAAAAAAAATAGTTGTTTCCATAAAGCAGCTATTGCTCTGTTGATGTCCCGGCTTGGACCAAGTTCCAGCTGTTGGGCAGAAGGGCACATATTTGATTCTAGAATAGAATACAGAAGGGATCGTGGTTGACTGGATGACACATTAACAGATCTATCTATAAATAATCTCCACTGTTTGTGGTGCATTTTTGTTACTGTTCTGTCCAGACACGGTGCTGTGCTCTAATCTACTCTTTTGTCTTTTAACCTATCAGATGTTTACACACCTGTCAGTCTGATAGACTTGTTCAAAATTGCAGCATTTGTTAAATTTTCAGCTGGTGCAGTTCATTTTCACAAGGCACTGTGTCAAATGGTCCAAAGCCTTTTAGCAACCTGTTCCCCTCCTCGCCCCAGTGGCGCTGCACCAAGAACCACTGAACGAAACGACAAAATACTCTGAAGAAGACGCTGAGCACAACTTCCTTCTTTGCAAAATGTAACCAAAAATTTAGCGGTTGTAGGATTTCTTTTTTGTCTTTGGCCACAGAGCATGAGCCATTTCTTCCGCTAACGTGAACTCGTGTGCTTGTTTTGGTGGTATTCACCCAGAATGCCCTGCGCTATAGTTCCCTTCCTGCTTTTGGAGCGGTTTCCGGTCTGCTTGGTGTTCTCATAGACATTTGACCCACACCATAGTTTACTTCAACCAAACCCAGAGCTAGGTTTGTAGGCAGACCAGAGTTTACTTTTTTGGTCCCATCAGAGTTTGATTAGCATTGACGGCTCCCCAAACAAAGCAGACTTTCTAGAAAAACTAACTAGAGTTTGATTAAAGCTCAGCTGGTGGGAATGCACACAAAATGAGCCTGTTACATTTATGTTTGACTGTTTTGTCATTTGTTGTGAGACTATAAGTAGAGAGGGAAGCAGTTCTTGAGCTTTGTTGTGTTGACTGAAAAATACCTTTCTAGACTGAATGGCTAGACACTTTAACACATTAAGTAGAGTTGGTTCTTTAACCTTCAAACTTTGATTAAGTAATTACAGAAAACATAACACATTTAATTAGATCATTCTTGGGGTCTGAACAGACCCCAGAAAACTCCAGCCCAGTAGGTGGCAGTAATGTATCATCAACCAAACTATTTGAATTGTTCTAATTTATTGTTATTTAATAACTAAAAGCCACAATTTGAGCCTTGAGCCTTACTTTTACATAGTTTATCAGAGAACATATTGGGTTCTCTGCAGAAATGAGAATCGATGATAAGATGAGAACAATGTGTTAATGCTGAGAGAAAACTGACACTTCCTAACGTTGAAGATGCTAAAATTGTCTTTGTTTTTTTTAAAGGGCTTTTGAGATGAGTTTGGATTTCACTCAATCCAAACTCAAACATTTAAACTGATCAAACTGGAATTGGATTACTCTGAACTGAACAGACTTTAAAACTAAGTTTAACATTTAATTTGTGAAAACACAAATGTATATGGCAGCGTGTTTTTTAATGATTTTGTTTCATATCTCTTGATACATTCGAACTAACATGGGCAGAATTGTTTTACTACACCAATTACAAGTCCCTAAAGCTTCATTCTGCTGCAACTTTTCCTTCTTAAATCCTGCGCATTAAGTGAGGATTTTTATTTTTTATGATTCTTTCTTTTCCCTACTTTCATAAATGAACTAATGACAGCTTGGTTTTATCAATACAATATTACACTATTGTGTTTAACCAACAGACTGGAAGCCAAGGTGACAGCTGTGAAATTGGTCTAGCTACTTTTATTACATAAACTCAACTATTTGGAAAAAAAACAAAAACAGAACTAGGAAAATATCCAGCAGGGGGAGCTTGAACTTGTGTTTTTTGCTATGTCTAAGTATCTTTTTTTGTTTTTACTCTGTTCGTGACCAACCATCTGAATCTTTAAATGCCTGACAGTTCTCACACCCGATTAGCAGCTACAGGGCTCGTGCTTCCTTCACGTCACAAAAGAAAGCAGCTTTTAATAGAAACTATTTAGTAGCTTCTGACAAAGGAGGTGGATCATCACAGGCTCCTCTGCCTGAGCAGAAAAGCTGCAGGAGAGGGAGGCGGCTGCCTTCAGGGCCCAGGGCCTGACTGCTGGGACTAATTACATCCCACTACAAAGGCCTGCGACTCCACTCTAATGAATTAAATACATGGAGCTGGAGCATTCCGGCCATGTTTAGAATACCTGTGATGTTATCTTGTCACCGGGAGCCAAACTTTAACATTGTCCTCTAATTGTTTTTTGTTTTTTTTTCCCCCACCAAAGGTAAAGGTGTAAAAATGTAGCTGAGGTCAGCCACCTGCTGTGAGCTTTTCTTCATAGATCTGCAACTTGACCTGTGTCTCCCACATGCCCTGTGCATTAGGACGTTACTTTGAACGAACCATTTTTATTAAATTACATCGTTATACTGTTGATGCTAATCTTCAAAGGCTTTCTGATCTTTCTGCAAAGTAGAGTAGAAACTGAAGAGGATCCAGTGGCTGTGGGCAGTTTATTCTGGCAGTTGAAGATTAAAGCTCGTAAAGTTTGGGATTATCATCCATAATGTAAGACAGACACACTTCTGACTTTAATGTCGCTAAGGTTAATACAACACAGAGCCTAGCAGCGTCGGCTAACAAAGACTGATGGACGCACTGATTGCTGAACGCAGCCGACTTTGTTTACCTAATGTCCACAGAGAGCGTCTGTGCGTATGTTTTCAATCTTCTGTTACAGTATGAAACCTCTCTAATGGGTACTGGACTTCTGCAGCGCATATTTTCGGTTCACCTGTTGACACAGATTTGCATTGGAGTAAAAATGCAATCAGTGGCCATTTTATTAGGTAAACCTGTTCAACAGTGCTACATTACGTTTGGGATGAGAATACCATCTGGTTTGATGAAACAGAAGGGCAAGATCACTGAGATAACCAGACATTCCCTAGCAACTCTCTACAGAGCATCCCAAGGTTCTGGGTCTGTTCCTGGGTCTCCTCCATGTTGGATGAGGAGACATTTAACCTGACCCTGAACCTCCTCAACCAATTTACTTACGCAAATGTACTTTATCCATTCACCACCAACCTGAAGGGAGCAACAATGATAGCCTTAGATTTGGAAGATCTGACTCATTGGGCCATTTTACTCTGTGCCGTGAACCACTTCATTGACTTCTTGATAGTCCAGTAGCCTCCGTTACATTGGGGACCAGAACCATTTGTCTCATTTTCAGCTGCCGCAGTTTGGTTTCACTCTGCACTGTGAAAAACAATTCAAACCCTTTGAAAAACCTGTTTCCCTCCTCATGTATATTGCAATGTGTTTACACTGTTACAACTATATTGTTTTATTCAGCGCCAATAACCAGTGGTTCTTGGCGCTGTACCAAGAACCACTGGAGGAATTGACACGAAAACCTATGAAGAAGAGCATTTCCTTCTTCATGAAATATAAACGAAAATGGAGTAGCGTCAGATTTATAGCATTTCTCTTTTGTCTTTGGTAAAAGATCCCAAGCCATTTCTACCACAAGCCCCTAAGCCCCTTTTGCACTGCACCGCTGGACCCGGGTCGACCCGATCAATTTTGCATTAGCACTTCCAGCCCGGTACCAGCCCACTCCCTGGAACCTCGTGAGCTGTGGTTCCAATTGGGCCGGCCAGACCGGGCCGGTTTGGAGTTAGCTGCTAATTGGTTCATTGGCTGCGGGGGCGGGACAAAGATTTTAATGGTGAATGTAAATCACATTTCTCTAATTGAACCGATCAGAAGTCGGCTAGGCTGTGAACGAGGGGATTTCCGCATCAGGCGTCGCTCCCGCGAGTCCAGCTCAGAGACGACATTCAGATGAGATCTTTTTTTTTTTGTTAAATGTAAAGCTGAGGAAAATGTTTCCCTTTGCTTCCTCGTTCATGAGCACACACAGAAAAATGGGACGGGAGACACAAGAAGAAAACTGTTCTGCGATCACCTGGGTAGCTTTAGCAATAATTTGATTTACGTGTTTTAACGTGCTCAATGCAAAACGACCAGGGCCATAGCACCAATAGGACCGGGTCGAACGGAGCCGGGCTGGGCCAGACCGGACCCTGCAGTGCAAAAAGGGCTCTAGACTCTTGCTTTTGTTTTGGTTGTATTTATCCAGAATGCTCTGCGTTATTATCCACTTCCTGCTTTTGGAGCGGTCTCCAGTCTGGTTGGCATTCACATGCTTAAGAACCGCTCCAGAGTTCACGTCAACTGAGCCGAAACCAGGGATTTAGATTATAATTGAAGTATTTGGTGTGCTGTTTCTTAAATATCAACTGTTGCTTTAGCTTGAGCAGAAAAAAAAGACTATTAAGGCCATTGAAAAAAACGATTTTTGTCACAATATTCTGACTTTTTTTCCTCAAAATGCTGAGGTTTTTTTTCCACAGAATTGAAACTTTTGATCTCAGAAAATTTAAGTCAGAATTCTTTGGGGGTTTTTCTGTGCCTTTTATCATCATGAGCAACATTAAAATATCATCCTACTGCAATTATGCACATCAAATTTCAGTGGTTTCACTCTTTTTCAACATTGAACACATACAATTTGGAGGAAAAGTAATCATGAAATATTTGTTTTCTCACCTTTGGCATTGGGAACTGGCAGGATCCCGAACAATAGAAGGCATCAAAGGACTTTGGCGATATAATCCATTCGCTCCACCCGATGTCCGCAAAGTCCACCTTGAGGTACCTTCGAGCGCAGTTCCTCGGCTCATTCCACTGCTTCTTTCGCGCCTTTTTGATGGTTTGCTCATCAAACTGCAGGAGGGGATTCTTAGGTCGCTGATTCTTGCGGACCTTTTTCCGTGGCCGACGCGGCTGCTTGTTTTCTATCGGCTCGTACGGAGTCGTCTCGTCCCATCCTCTCGTCTCGTACGGATACTCGGGTCCAGGAAGTTCGTTGTTTTGCAAAGGGAGAAGAACGTTTGCTGACCGCTTGTGTCTGGAGCGCAGCTGTCGTTCTTGCTCAGTGTTGTTGCGCTCTCTCAGCTTTTGGAGGCTGTGTGAAATGGAGCCCTCTCCTCCCAATGAGTGGTGTCTCTGGAGAGTGGCTACCACGCTTTCGGGCTCCGAGATGGCAGAGTCGTTGGCGTAAACCAGGATATAGGGCGACCGGTCGGACAGGAGCTTCTTCCACGGTTGCGGACCTTGTGAGGCGACGTCAATCCCAATGAGCAACTCGTCGTGATGTTTGGCCTGATTGACCACGCGGGTTATGTCCCTCCACTGCCACGAAATGAAGTCCCTGTAGAGGGTGGACACGTTTATCCGAAAATGTCCCAGACTCCTCATCTTGTTGTCCACGGAAGCAAAGCTCCAGATGACCATGTGGATGTGGCTGTGTCTCCGGGGACCGTGGCGGGCGCAGTGTTTGGGCGTGAAGCAGCGCTGGGTGTTGTTCTGAAGGTCTCCGATGTAGTAATGAAGAGTTGCCGACAGAACGTCCTCAGACTGGGTGAGGGAGGTGAGGTTAAAAACCTGCAGCTGCTTGTTGTTCATTGTACCTGTAAACAGTGAGGAGTAACAGTTACACAATGTAAAACTGTTGTGCATATTAGTGTGGATAAATAACTTCAGCTGGGTGATCACATATTTACGACAGGCTATTAGGGGCATTGTAGACAAAAAAGAAGTAAACTTCCACCATAAAACTCAGAAATTTTGAGATCAATTTCAGATGTTTTCTAGAAAAAACTTTGAAATTTGAAAAGTTGAAAATGAATAAAATTAGTAATAAAATTGTTACACTTTGCTGAATACAAAGTGTATAATTCTGTTTCAGCAATTTTTATTTATTCTAATTGAAAGTTAGAAATACAGGTAATTGTCAAACTTTGAAATAGTTTAAAACAGGATTTTAAACTTCGATCACAGATAAGTAGATGCTTGATGCACTGTCACCGTCTGCAGAATTAATACAACGAAGTAAGGATCAAATTTTTACTGGCGAGGTGTGCTTGGTGATGTAATGATGGCTCCAGGCTGGTTCTCTGGCTGTGGAAAACCCCACCACGTTTTTTTTTTAGAACCAGCAGAGAACCACCTGTAGCCGCCGTTTTAGTTTAGCACTGAAACCACTAAGGTGGAAAACCCCTAAAAATATCCTCCTCCTGCCCAGCTGGGAGTTGTTACTTGTTTGTCCTTATAAAGTCCCTCAAGATGACATTTGTTCTAATTTGGCCATCTGCACTTAATTGAAGTATAGATGAGTTGCACCTTTTTCTTTTTCTTTCAGAAGAACTATGAAGACATCTTAACATTTGCATAATTTGAGCCAGATTTTACGGAGATCGTACTGTCAGATTCAGATGGTTAATGACAGGATGCATTTGTGAAACTTAAGCATAATGTAGATGTTTAGTTTAGAAAATAATGACAAAGTAAACAACTACTGCATAGAAACAGAAAAGCCATCAGACTTTTTAGTTCTAAAAGGTGGGAACATTCACACATGAAGTGTTTCTGCTCTGAGTATCCATTAGCTTGTTTCCCAACTGCTATTTACTTCTGGTAACATATTGACTACTTTTACCTAACCAACATAATCACGACTCTGAATTGAGCCTAAATATTTTAATAACTAAAACTAAAACAAAGCTTTGCTGCATTTGCACAATAGAGAGCCACATTTTTCACATCACCAAGTTGACTTTAATCATATGAGAGAGAATCTGTCGCTAAAGTGTTGCACAAAAATGACGTGATTTTCCTCTTTATATGCAGCAATCAGACGACAGGAGGCAGTAGTTTACAATCTTATAAGCAGCTGATCGCCTTCAGCAGCGCCTGCATCAGGTTGATAACCCAGAGTCTGCATTTAAAGTGGATGATCTTAAAGGTCAAAGTGAAATAAAAGCCGCTGAAAAACACGTCAGGAGTGGGAACTCCTGTTCTGCTGCCACACAGACAGGCTGAGCAGCTTCCCGGTCCTGACCCGAGGGGAAGATCTATTTACAGTATCTGAAAGTGAAATGTCAAGATAATGGAAGAAAATGTGACGCTAAACGACGTCGAACGTCATGAAACAATCAGATTTCAATCAAAGTTTCCGTCTGAAGGAAGGTAACAGGCTCATGACAGGTGGATTTTTAACAAGCTCCATAAATAAGAAAATAAAGAGGATAAAGTTGATTATATTATTGAACCAAGAACAGAACATTGTTTGTTTGTTTGTTTGTCTGAACAAACTGGATTTTCAAAAATAAATAGTAAAATTACACAGATTCTGGACACTGCGCAGGAAAGTGTCAAACAGGACGTTATCAGATCACCTTCAGACTTGTGATGGCAACACGAACACGTTAAGAAAAATAAGCGGATCGTTTCTGTGCTTCATGGCAAAGTATCCTGGATACGTACCCCAGTGCGCCTTAAAGCTGCGAACCGTGTTGCCGTCCCTGAAGGGAAACCCGGCCCGGTTGTACTTGTCGTAAAGCATCTGCATGTGCTCCGTCATTGTATCCTGCAAATGCGCGTCCCGGTCATCCTTGGCGGCGTACTTTTTATCCGCCGAGTGCGTAAAATCCACCTTTAACCTCTCGGGGAAACTGTCCGTTTTCAGCATCGCGCAGAATCCAGCGCACAGATAACTCCATCCATAAAACACGACGAGCACGAACCGAGAGTAGAGAGCCATGGCTGAGGCAAAGTCAGGAGAGAAGTGGGAAAAACAACAGCTGTGGACAAACTATCACAGCCAGACGTGTCCTATTTTTTTCAAAAGGCAAACCATCAACTGGGGAGTCCAAAATTGTCTATCATCACCACGTCTTCCAAGTTTTCTAAGTGCTTTAGGTATGTTGTATATAAGCAACAGTCAATAGAATTAAAAATGCTCCAGCGCACAGCAGAGGGTGTGATAAAACAGATGCGGGAGAGAAAACACTCCTGGTCTCAGCTCTGCAGCACTCAACCGTCCCCCCGTCTCAGCTTTCATTGAAGGTAAAGCATGTTGTGCTTAGTATTATAGGGACCAGCTGGGTATTCCTCTCACACACAGACTCATGCACACGCGCACACACACACTCGCACACACACACAAAGGGAGAGAGGGAGGGAAAGAAGAGAGAGAGAGAGTTTCCTGCCCAGAATACTTTTACGCACATTTAGCCTGGGGACAAATTATCTCGTTATCGAGAGCAGAAGGAAGCCTGTGTTATCGGCTGATTTCAAGTGAGAGATAAAGATAAAAATAAAATTCCACTAAAGGACATTCCATCCATTTACTGGACAGATTTCATCACCTGAACTGCTGCCACGGAGCAGCCGCGCCGTGCGTAATTTCTGCTGCGCAGAGCTGTGCGTCTGGGCAGCGCTGCTGAATGAAGCGGCTTACCGTGGGCATTAAAGGCTTTCTTCCCTGCTTTGTTTGGGTCAGTGCAGTTAAGCACACACATCCTGTACCATCGCGGCCTGATCCGGATGCTCTACACTTCCCCGCCTCCCGCAAAACAGCCCATCAGGCGGGGTTCAAACACCCCACCCAGCCGCTCCTCTTTCAGGGGCACTCGGGAGGAAATGATTGGGCCTTTGGACATTTGATGGTAATAATATTAAGATGCCATCTCCTTCATAGCTCTGTGGTGGATGATTAACTCTACCATCAAAGTAGAAATGGACAGGAACGATTCAGCCTCTCATCTGCCTGTTTGCTTCTTCAGTGTATTGTGTTAATTTTTCAGGCCCTTGTATTTGTTGTTTAGCTTCAATCCAGTCAAATTTAGTTTAATTATAAACTCCTCTGCCTTTTTACTTTAACTTTTCCATTAGAGCAACATTTTTGAGCAAATGAGAAACACTTAATATTCACACTTCCCTAAATTTCAGTGTTGCTAAGATAACGGCCAACATCATGACGCCTCCATCACCATGCTTGACCCGTCAGATACCTGTGAACTGGATGCAGAATATATATTTGAATTTGTTGTTGAACTGTTGTGGGGGGAAACAAAACTTAATATATCTGAAAGACTGAACTGAAAATGGGTTTGAAAAATATGGTAAACTCCAAAAACACAGATAGATGTGAGGATAAGCTTATGGAAAAACATTATCAAGACATGGATGGAGGATATGAAAATACAAGTTTTATATACAAATACAAATACAAATACAAATCTTTGTCATTTATTAGGGAAAAGAAGGAAAAAAAGTTTGCATTTGTTGATGTTGTGGACACTCAGAAAGAAATGACAAAATACTAGTAGAAAATAAAGCTTAATATAAACTAATTTCAGCACAGAATAAATTAACCAAATGTTAACCATCAGAATTAGTGTTTTATATATCATAGATCATCAAAAGAGAGAATCTCTGGCTCTTGTTTTTTCACCTCTTTTGTCTTAATACAGAGAATTACAAAGATTTAAAACAGAAATCAGACTTTGTCATTTGTTGCCTGTAGAAGCTGAATGAACTTAGAGAATTCAATTAAATGGTATGAAAATAATCTCAACTTTAACTTGGCGAAGCTTTATTTTATTTTGGTTTTTTCGAACCCCAAGTTAAGGAATGTTTGCGTGTTCTTTTCTCGTGGCTGGTGAGCATCACATGACTTTATTTAGACATTTCTGAATTAAAGACTCTGAAAAAGATGCAGCTTTGTGAAGTGGTTCTTTGCAAATTAGAAAAACTGAGGTGAAACACTAATTACAAAACTTTCTACTGGCCCTAGACAGGAGTTACTCTGATTAAAGATGTCCAAATGTAAGGCGTGTGTACTGATCAACCATCAGCACCGGCGTTTGAGGAGGAAGAATAAATGCTAAAGAAAGGGATATAGTAACGAGGAGGTAAAGTTACCCGGAACATAAACCGAGACATGGTCAAATCAAACAAACCCAATCAAAAGGAAATGTGAGCAGATAAATGCTTGAAGTTTAACGATGTGGTGCCTATTTATGCAAACCGTGTGATGTTGAAAGGCTCAACCCTGAGATTGTAATTAGAGTAACATTTAAAGTCATTACTGGGTTTGTCCTCATTGTTTTTTTTTTTGTTTTTTTTGCAGTAATTTCAAAGCGCTTGAAGAAAAAAA
This sequence comes from Poeciliopsis paucimaculata, assembly GCA_903067055.1. Lineage (NCBI taxonomy): Eukaryota > Metazoa > Chordata > Actinopteri > Cyprinodontiformes > Poeciliidae > Poeciliopsis > Poeciliopsis paucimaculata. Next base: position 44,976 of record CAEGAD010064816.1, read on the forward strand.
ACAAAAAACGGTCAAATCCGGTCAAAATGTATTTTTATGCTATTTAATGGTCAATTTACTGTGAAACCACGTTGTTACTTCATGTTGGGTGTATTAGAGGGAAGTCAAGCCCCAAACTAATAAAAGCAAGGCTTAGTTAAAACCCCAACAGTTTAAAAGCCCAATAAAAGAATTTGAGGGGGATGAAAGCCATTTAATCCAATTTTACTGTGAATTTGTTGTGTAGACATAATTGATGAATTGATGGCATTCCCTTTAAAGGTAACATGCATGAAATATCATTTCTGCACTAATTTTTCCATGTTTGTTTAGACATGGATTTAAAGCTTAATTTTAATCCATGTTTTTTTTTCTGCTATAGAAGAATCCACTTTATATTCAGTGATGTAAACTACAAAACCATATTTGGAGAAGCTGAAAGAAAAGTAAATAAAAAGCCACCCTCATGTTGCCTTTTATAATTCTTTCTGCTCACCAGTGCTCATTTATCACAGGCTCAGATCTACCATGGTGTTGAAACACACACAGATGCACGCACACGCAAACGTAAAGAATCACACTGACTGAGATGACCCAAAACCAGTCTGTCATTCCCCAAAACCCAAAAGCCTCAGGTCACCAAACACATTGTTTCAGGAGACCAACAGGGACCGGTTTGGTTGAAACAGACAAACCGATGGATGAAGGGCTCCTCTGGCACTGACTCATGTTTGTCAGGTTTAAATCATCTAGTGATTTTCAGGCCAATAGGAATCACTCTTCTGGTTAACAATATGCATAAGAGGAACCTGTAGCTGTTATTTCAGCAGTTTGGGAAAAACGCCTGATTTCATTTTGATGAAAAGATTTAAACATGCAAAAGGGCTGAAAGAAAACCCACATCCTAGATGTTTCTTGTTTGTTTTATGAAAACAAGACACAACTTGCTGAATATCTGTCATTACTACACAAGTAGAAGCTATTTTGGAGGTTTCCGGTCTGAAAAGGGAGAGTAGCTTCCTCTTACAGGTTTTCTATGAAGGAAATATAAATGTTTTTGTTGATCATAGCATCAAAACATTTTGGAAACTTTTATAAAAAAAACATTTTTATTTTCATTTGACATGTTTTCTGTGGGCTGCACAGTGGCACAGTTGGTAGCACTGTTGCCTTGCAGCAAGAAGGTTCTGGGTTCGATTCCCGGCCGGGGTCTTTCTGCACAGAGTTTGCATGTTCTCCCTGTGCATGCGTGGGTTCTCTCCGGGTTCTCCGGCTTCCTCCCACAGTCCAAAAACATGACTGTCAGGTTAATTCTCCCTAGGTGTGAGTGTGTGTGTGCATGGTTGTTTGTTTCTGTGTTGCCCTGCGACAGACTGGCGACCTGTCCAGGGTGTACTCCGCCTCTCGCCCGGAACGCAGCTGGCGATTGGCACCACAACACCCGACCCCGTTAGGGACAAGGGTGAAAGAAAATGGATGGATGTTTTCTGTGTTTTGTTGAGCAGAAGGTAATGGGACTTTTTTTTCCTTTGACACAAAGGCTGGAGTCTGCAGATGCATCAGGTAACGGCAGCAGGTTTGCTGTGCAGCTTCTAATAAATACTAAACACTCTATAATTAACCAAGTTATCTTTCACTGTTTAGCCCCAAAATCTTTTCAGGGAATTGTCTAGGATTCTTTATTTGTTTCTTTTCTGAGCTTAAAGTTTATTAACAACGGTGTATAGGTCCAGGTGGGAAGAAAACCCACTAGTGGATCCTAGAACTTTATAGAAAACTGTAAGGTTCTAAGTTTTTTGAGTACAAACCTGCACTGACGTCTGCAGGTGAGTCAGACTTTAGCAGAAAGACTACTGCCCCACTGCATGAACTTTTTTTTGAGATGAAAATTCTTAATGAACCCTGTTGTGTCTCCATTTTTCATTTAGTGTTCTGCTTGTCTGGGATTCTGAACCCAGGTTGAGTGAGCAGTCTGTGATCTTGGTGGAATAAAAAAAGCTGGATGATGAGAATTGGAGCCACAGCTGGACTCATAAGCCTAACAAACTACAAGGTAAGATTCTTGGTTCTGTGTTTAATTTAGCAGAATGAATTCACCTGTTTGCTGGCACTTAATTGCTCAATGGTGCAGTGTCTGACTCTGGCCCTTTAAATGTGTCTCTGCTCCAACACACCTGAATCAAATGGCTACAGTTCCTCCTCAGCATGTTATCAAGTTTTGCAGAAGCTATTGCTTTGATTGACATCTTTTGCTTTTACAATAGACAACTCACTCTCTGGCTGAAGTCTGTAGAGCTGCACTCTAAAGTCTCCCTCTTCAAATATCCAACACTGAGTTTTTTTTTTATCTCTCCCAATTACTTAAATTTAAATGTTTGTCAACAAAAAGATGACATCATTGTGAAGTGAATATTTTATATATAAAAAAAACATTTGTTTTTAAGGCAGCATCTTTGGATTTTTTTCTAGACTTATCCAGTTGTGACAAAAGGTTAGAGCAATTTTGATACTTTTCAAGGCATTGGTTGAGTTCTCGCAATAAAAGCACAAATGTGTGCACTCAGGTAAAAGTGTCTGTAAGGTTGAGTCTGGGATTTCTTTGATGGACTAGATTTCTCGAGAACGCCTCCAGGGGAAGCTGCAGAGGTGAGTTCATGTGAGACGCAGCAGACACGGTTTCCCGGGGATGTGATTTTAAGAAGGGGGGAAAATTACCTTAAATGTGTTATACTGCTGAGAAAAATGGCTTTGCAAGAAAAAAAACTTTAGAGGTAATTTTAGTAATTCATCTGTTAACTGTTGTTTTAAACATTTCCCATCCTAAAAGTAGAACATGTACAGAAACAGGGACTGAAAACATAATAGAACAAATTCAAAAAGACTTTATTGAGCCCAAAGGAAAATTAAACACCTTCAAAATAAATATTTTCCTCACATCTCATTACAGAAAATGCTATCTTTCAACTTTCAAAGTCTCCCAAACTTTCACATTTTAAAAGCTTATAACCCCAATGTCTGTGTTTCCTTAAGATTGCATGTGACAGACCAACACACTTTGCAGATGTCATGAACATAAATTCACCATTAAAAACTGAGAAGTGAGGTATTCAAAGCCTCTGAGCCAATATTTTGTGTCTAAGCTACAGGTGCAAGACTTTTATGTCTTCAGCAGCTTTGTGGAGTGTGCAACTTCACAGGACAGCTGCAGATACAGAGATTGAATTATGCACAGAGGTGAACTATGTTTGATGATTATGTGACTTCTGAAGAAAATGCACTAGAGTTTGTTTTGGGGGATTAAAATGGACACCATAATATCATTTTTGGGTTTTTATTAAATAAAAAACCCCACACTCATTATGGGTTTGATTGTGAAGCTTTTATTCCCTTAAAGTATTCAGAAATAAACACAAATAGAAAACAAGGGACCAGTTTGGAAAACAATACATTGCCTAAGTTGAATTGCCAAGATTCATCTTCAGACTGAACACACATGAAAGAAGAAATGATAAAAACCCTGTTATACGTCATCATCTTATGGCCAGAGATGATATCACTGCTGTGATTCCCACCATCTGTTTCAGTATTAATGGCAAAAATTAAACTCCTTCAAGTTTCAAACAGGTTTCCAAATGGGATTATTTGTAGAGTTATGGTGCATTAAAATCTGTCAGTCAATGACCAATATGGGAGTGATGGAGAGCTTTGATGTCCGGCGTAGCGTCCTTCAATCTGGGAACACAAGGAATGCTTTAAGCCCATTACCCACTCTTCCAGTCCAACTGGAGCTACTGCAGCCTGGGGGAGCACATCAGAGCTGCCCCCATCATCTTTCAAAGCTCTTACGCTTTTAATTTGTTTAGACAAACGGCCCAAAACATGTTGGCCCCGACAGTGGATGGGCGTGGGGTTGAGGAGCAGATTCTGGCTCCTAAAGAAGACTTTGCACCCAACAGAATATCTAAGTTCCAGTTTAAGCTTAAGGAAACTCTCCATCTGTCACTCCAGTCTGTCCACGTCTTCCTCTGGGAATTGTCTGTTTGAAGTCGTCGCAGCGGCACCTCCACCCTGATGGCATGCATGATATGAGGGAAAGAGTTTGTAAAGGATGATGCAGCTGCAGCTAAATTAGAGGCTTCCAGCGCTCTGCGATGCGCGCCAGATTGCACGGCTGTGTCGACGTCAGCGGGTCAGAGCGTTCTCACACTGCGGTCGTACAGCACGACGTGGACGTAGAGGTCCGACTGGAGGAGCGTCCCGCTGGACCCGGACTGAAACCAAACAACACGTGTTTAAAAGTGGCTTCATTTGGACAAAGCAGATCAGCGAGTTTTATGAGCTTGAAGGATGTTCTTATTTAGACAAGTTCTGTATTATTTGTTTGACACATTTCAGCAGCAATGCAGTTCAAAGTGCTTTACATCATAAAAACACAAAAATAAAACGTGAGAAACGAGTAACAAACGTAACATAAAAAATGCTGAAAGTACAGCGGAGTCCATCAGAAGGTGTAAATCCTTTGATTTGATCCAAAAACAATCTCTGAAAGAGAAAGTGCTTGGTTTGGGTTTAATGATGAGGTTTTTAGTATAACTTACTGTATCAAAGCTAAGGCTGCTTTGTGTATTTATTTCATGGTTCTCAGAGCGTTGCCCTGAAAACTGTCTATAGGGCAATAACAGCTGCAAGAATGGAAGGAGGAGGTCCATTATGAAGGGTTTGCATTAAAGCATATCTCGGTGTTAAAATGGCCTAGTCAAAGTCTTGACCTAAAACGAGCTCAGGTTTTCCATGTGTCCCTCTGTGTGTCCATCCACGTGAAACCACAAGCAGCTGGAAGCATTTCCTCTCAGACCATCTGTCTGATGGCGTAGATGGGACTCATTCATTGGTCAACCATCACACCCAATCTACACGTTTACCTCAAACACTCCTGTGGGTGTCGTAATGACCGAGGCGATCAAAGGCGAAACAGACGGCTAAAAATGACTTCATCACCGGAGTCGGAAACTCTGGTAAACGGCAAACCTCCACAGGATTGGGAAACCAAACTGTTTTACTAACGCTCACATCATCTAAGGAAAACTTTTCTTTCAGCTTCTTTTTCCAGTCCAACCAAATGAACCACAGAGATAAGAGAACCCCTTCACCATCAAACCCACATTTCTGGCTGCAAGAAAACCAGCGGTCACGGTTTAGCAAAAGCAGAAAAACAAAGTGGGTCGGATTTAGCCTGCACTTCAAAAACAAAATATCAATTACTTTTGTCTTGTTTCTAGTTAAAATGTCCTAGTATCTTAGACAAAGCTAACTTATGAGTATATTTTCTGTAAGGTAACAGCAGAAAAGTTTTTTCATACTAATCCCACTGGTAGAAAATGTCTTAATATCAGTGAAATAATCTGCCTGTGGAACTATTACGCTTTTATCAATATGCAGGAATTAATTACTTGAAACAAGCTCCTATATCATACTGAAAAGTTGCCTGCAAGTTCATTTTGTCTTATTTTAACTGCACCAAGATATTTGCACTAGAAACCAGACCAAAAGTGCTTGTCTCGGTTTTGTGTTTTTGCAGTGCGAACTGTAAAGACGAAGCTGCAGACGGAGGGTTAAAAACTGGACCCTTCAGGGCTGAGCCGCGCTGCGTTTCTGGACACGCGGGTGGTTTGATGTCCCTGGCTTCCTGCGCCTTCCATCGCTTGTGTTTTTAATAGACGGCTGGTCGGGGCGGGGCTCGACCGCAGCTAGAACACTGTGCTGCCATTTTGGCCTCAAAAACGCAGTCCCCACAGCTCTGTCTGCAGTTTCAAAATAGTTCGGCCCCACCAACTGCTTTCTTACCCCCCAGCAAAGAGGGAGGCAGGAGGGAAAATAAGAGCCGTCCCAGTGGGCCGTTATTCTGCAAAGGCCTCTGCCATAAGGAGAGCCTGGAGGAAGCACCTGCCTCCACCTCTTGACCCTTCGCTCTGTGTGCAGGTGGAAAGCAAATATGATTCCTTCATCGCTCTCAGCTTCTCCATCTGATATCTGCAGCCTGTTAAAAAGCTTCAGTGCCTAAAACTTAGGGCCAGTGGGATAATATAGGGCCGTCACGGTAACATGCTCTGTTAGATATAACACTGGCTTTAAAGACAAAGTGTGCCTGGAAGCAAACTGGATCTGATAAGAACTTTTACTTCCCAGAAACATTTTTACAGCCATGCAGCAGGTGGCTGGCTCTGATTATGGCTGCCTGGGGCCCAGAAGCAAAGCAGCAGAAAAACAATTCTTACCCGAGGATTCAGCATCGTTTTGTCCCTCTTGCTCTTAAAGAGAAGTCCGTTTGGGTCATCATAAATCACCTCAAAGTTGGGGCTGGAGTTGGAGGTGGATGTCTGTGTCTTCCAGTTGTAGAAGCTGTGAAGGAAACGGGGAATACAACTGAGTCTTTCAGAAAGGTTTTAAATGAAGAAAAACATGGCTGCCAGCTGGTTATGAAGATCTCTTCAATCATCTTCTTCTCTTAACTGACCATGACCATAGGAGCCGGAACAAGTGGAGGCAGGGGGCCATTGGCCCCCCCACTTTACGGCCCTGCTCTGCCTGTCCACTGGTCCCGCCAGACATTTACAGATTGCACACAACTCTGACAATCCGTGATTGACATCTCTCTGTTTATATGCAGACAGAGGTTCAAATAAAACCTCCAGAATTGATCTGGACCAAATCTAAGGCTCCATATCAGAACAGTCCCCCAAAGGTTTACGCACATGCAGCAGCTTCGGCTCGGCATGGGATCATGAACCGGTCTGACATCTGGAAAAAGGCTTTGATTTTGATCCGGTTTGGGTCTGAACCAATTCTGCCTAAAAATTAAATGAGATTTCTGTATTTGTCACCATTTATGGAAGTGTGACGATGTTTTCTTTCCAATGCGTTGGGATGAAAAAACAAAAAGGGCATCGGGCCCACGTCTGTTTATGGGTCCGGACCAAATGCTCTCCCACACTTTGCCCAGAACAGATCATTTTTGCTCAGGTCGAACAATAATTGCGTGAAGTTTTTATTTTTTCTACTTTCTGGTTTATGAGCTTTGTGTGTGTGGGGGTGTGTGTGTGTGTGTGGTTTGGCGAACTGAAGAGCTGACATATCAACCGGTTGGGCAACAGTTTCACCCGCTACTGGTGCGTTCACACCAACGATGTAATGAAGACAAAACCTTCATACAAACACGCTGATCTCTGTTCAGCTGCTCTCAGGTCGGCTGCAGACATTTCTCCTCTTTTACATTTTTCCAGACTCCAGTTTTGAAAATGGAATAAAGTTCATTCAACCATCTAAATGCTCTGTGTAAAGCTGCCTTCTGCATCTTCCCCACTGACAACTTTTAACATTGTTTTTGAATTATTTTCCACCAAATCTCTATGACTGCAGCATTTTTAATAGCGAACAATCATCGAATCTAGCGTATGGTAGACCCAAAAACGTTTCCTCCAAGTAAGAGATGTTTACTGTTTATTTTGGGACAAATTGCGACAAACCCACTGAATTGATTGACAGGTGCCATCATATCAATTGAACAAGTGCGCGCGCCTGACATTCAAAGTGCGTAACACAGGTGATGAACGCCTCATGACCCCCCTCAAAAATGAATCCAGTGCTGCTGACTATGACAGTGTAGTGAATTGTATAGTGGATCCTTAAAAAGGACCTATTATACAGAATTTACATTTTGCATGTTTTTGTACTTTATTTAGTAATCAAAGGCTTCTAAAAACAACACAAGCTCTTCAAAATCCCACCCAGACAGTATTTGGCAATAGGTTAAAGTTTTTGGTGTCTCGACAATCAGCTGTTTCAAAAACTTCCTGATTCCCACTGCACTGTTACCTAGCAACTCAAGCTGACTCCCAGCATAATTAGTCAGCTGGTTTTTCTGCTGCATGCGCAGTACAATGGCTGCTGGAAAAGATAAGTGCTTTGTTGTTAACATCCAGAAGCCACTTGCTACATTCTTGTTGGTTGCGCAGGAGACTCCACTCCTGCTTTTCAAAGATGTACGGTTGTATAATTATGCATCTGTGGGCAGCCATTTTCACATGTGAGTGTAAATGTTGCGTTAAGGGGCGTGGCCAGCAGCAGCTTATTTGAATTTAAAGAAATAAGACGCCCTAAAATGGCTCATTCTGAACTGAGCAGACTAAAATCTCATTATCTGATTTTGTGCAAAAAATGTTATGAACTAACCTAACCTGCACAAGGAAGCTTAATAAAGCAATTTTGTTGATGTTGTGGAGTACAAAACAACATCTTTTGATATGGTGAGTGTTTTGAATGTGTAGACAAATGTGTCATTTTTCAGTTACATAGCGTTGGGATTAATTCATTTTTTATTGTTAAATTTACAGTTCGATTTATTATTTATCTGGAATAAAGAAAATAACGTATTTTGTTGTTTACAGTCAATCTGTAAGTGTAGGTCAGAGCTTTACAAAACTGAAGATCAAAAATGCCTCAACATTTTGGTTTGGTGCATTTTTTCTGATTTATTTACGAAAAAGTCTGGCTCCAGCGCAGTTAGATCTAAAGACATGACCTTTGAACAGCAGTGCACTCCAAAAAACATAACCATGAATTTAATTTTAAGAGAATCATACCGAGACAGAACATATCGTTCTATTGTAATGTAGCTCTGCTGTAGAGTTTTAAGATGCATCAGTATCAATAGAAATAGGATTTTGCAAGGAGAAATCTGCCAATTGGAATAAAAAAAATTTAAAAAGGTCCCACTGCAAATAATATATTTTGCACAACTCCTTTGGATTTATCAGAAAGAAACGATGGATGAACCCAGAAGAAGAAGAGCATAAAACACGGAGCAGTAATCTCCGCTGAGGGAACATTCATGAGCTGATTAAAACGAAGGAAAACAGCCGTCAGTCAGATATTCTTTATCAGAGGTCGAGAGGTTAAAAAGCTGTTTCCAATTCCATGTGCAGGGCACCAAATCCAGGCTGAAGCTGTGACTAATCAGCAAGTGAAACCAAAGAATGGCTTCAATTCCAGAATAAATGACTGATTAATTCACAGCATCCGATTCAACTCGCTCAGCTCCTCCCTCCTCAGGAAGAGAAATGATGTTTCTAAAGGGACAAGAATATTCATAAATCTGTTTGTCTCTATTTCACAGAGATGTAAAATGTCCTGAATGTTTGATGATTTCAGGTTTGTTTTTGTTCTTTTGTTGAGAAACAACCTCGGCTTTGCATTCTTCAGCCGTGGATTTGGCAGATCTTCCGTCTTTGTTGACATGAAATATGATTCAGGTTTGGAGGTGAAAACATCTCATTATAGCAGGTTTTGAACTCTGCGTTGTTCTCTCTGTGGGCCTGGACTCCATTCCTCTTGGCAGGTAATGAGAAACCTAAAGACACGAGTCTTGAAAATTATTTTAACTTTGTTTAAAAAACCCCGAAAACAAAACAGTAAATTAATGTTAAAGAAGGTCAGACTGAGGTAAAAAGCTCCTTCTGGTTATAATTTATTATACTGATTTAGAATAAACAAATGCATCAAAACATTTATATTTGCATTACTATTCGCTGCTCTGAAACGTTATATATTTTGTGATTGTTAAAACGTTCCAACAGGATAAATTGTAAAAACCTGAAACATTCCCTTTGACTTAAGTGTAACTTAAGTATATTTCTTAGAATCCAGATGTTATATTTTATGAACAAACATTAAATTTCATGTTATTTATTTTCACATGCTGATGTGGATGATTTAGAGAAATCATCCACATCAGTTTTTCATTTACTGTAGTCGAGAAACCACAGTAGATGAGTTTAAATTAAAGCGTTTCTAAACTCAGTTGTAGTATTATAGTTGTATTTTTGAATTTGAATGGAAGTAACTATGGAGGAGAACCCTTAAATAAAACAATCTGACTTTATGTTGTAACTGGAAAACTCTGTAGGTCAGATGTCATAAGTGAAGATTATAAACTGGGATTTTTCCAGTTTTTATGACGATGTTGGGGTTCTGGTACCAAGCATTATTCTGATGATACCCTTAGCACTTCAGTATTAGCAAATATTAAAACAAAAAACCCCATATGATGTAAAAAAACAACAACAAACAAAACCTCTAAGTGACTTGGTTTAAATTTCAGAAACTGTCTTTGGTCTTCTGTAGTGGTGTTTATATAAAAAATAAAATCTGCTGTGACACATTAGAGCCTGTCCATAAATACTTATCTGCATCTGAGACATAAAAACGATTTTCTCCAAGTAAAATATTCAACTTCATAGCTACAAATTACAAGAAAAGTTTTGGTCCAAGGAATACATTACATACTCCTGTGGCTTTCCAAAACCTCCCTGCCTCACACTAAGCAATTTTAGGAAATGTAAATAAATATTTTGCGAAGCGGTCTGCTGAATTAGTTCTGAAAATGGGTCAGGTCTGAGCTCAGTTCTGGTATCCAGGCAGGACGTTTTCATTTAAGTGAGTCTGGATTACTTCCACGGTCTGTAGATTTGGTTTAATTTGCTGTTTTTATGTTTTGGTTTGGTGCCGGCTTCAGTTGTGCTCTGGTTGAGTTTAAACGACTTTCAGTTTCTATCATCGCTGCCACTTTATGGTTTTTATTTCGCAGACTCAACCTCGTTCTCCTGACCTTCTGCCCCTCCTGGTCTTGATTTGTAGTTATCACACCTGCATCTATTTAGTTGTTTCTTCTTCACTATATAAGTCCTGTGTTTCTCATGCTGCTGGTTTGCATTGCTCATGGTTCGGTTGGGTTCCCTGCACTCAGTTTGATTTGAAGTTCTTCGTGTTCAGAACCAAAGCCTACAACATTGTATTTAGGAGACCTAAACACTGTTCTCCTTAAAGAAAAAACATCTTTGTTGATCTCCAAGGTCCTTATTTGATTAAAATTTAAAATACTTAATTATGGTGCTGGCCAAATGAAGCCTCGTGAAGCAATGCCATTCATTTCTAACTGGTGACATCTGCTGTTGAAACTGTGGCAGCCTTGTCACCCAGCTAGACATACTTAAAAAAATTTGTAAATGCAATATTGTCAAAGTTTTTGTCAGACTCATGTTTAGTAGCAGGAGAGTCAATTAAATTCTATTTAACTAATCTTTTTGAGTTATTAAAATTATTTGTAGCCAACCCTGGTGTATGTTGATTGTTAGTGGCTGTTTTCTTAAGTCCATTTTGTTTTGCTCCTTTAACTTGTTGAGATGATGCTAACGATGATAGAAGGTATTCTGCTCTGAAACGTCTAGTACTGTGACTGGAGAAAATATTTTTGGTGTTAAATGGAAACTATCTTAAATGAGTTTCGTGTTTGTATTTATTTATTTTTTTTGTCATAGGTCCACTTTATTTTTATTTAACATTTATTTCACCCAGAAAAAAAACAAACCCCATTGAGATTCAAAATCTCTTGCGAAAGAATCCTGGCCAAGATCGGCAGCGGCGCAGAGATTACAGATCACTCACAACAAAAACAGAAAACGTTAACACAGTCATAAATCAATTAAAGGATTCCTCTGTGGAAACATTTACAGACAAATGATTCATTCTCAAAATCAGTAAGAACAGCCTTAGAAGCATTTAGTGACAACAGATCCTTTAAGTTTATGTATTTCTGCAACTGATTCCAAGAAGATGGAGCAGAAAACTGAAAAGATTTCTTTCCATGTTCAGTTCAAACTTTAGGCACGGAAAGTAAAAATAATTTCTCACAGCAAAGAGGATATCCTCCTTTCTATTTGTAGGCCAACACATAATTCGCTGAATCCAATCAAAGTGGGTCCAAGAAGCACCAAAGGGTCAGCTGCCTTTACCTTGCGCTTCAGATTCCAGAAAATGTGACACCAAATAGATTCTGGTGCTTCAGTCATCGGTCAGCACTTCCTGCCAACCATCAGTTTCCTCTCCAGGAAACACATTCCCTGTCTGCTCCCAAGCAGTCGCAGCCATGCAAGGAAATACACTGATGCATAAAATTATAAGGTTTGACAAGACCGGAGGCCTGGTATTCTGGCCCAGATGCCAACAGATCTGGGTGAAGCGTGGTCAGAATAGACTGCTGCTGTCCCACTTCTGAAACACAAGTCGATCCGTTTTCTTTTCCTTAAAACTCGGATGGAAATTATGTCGTCTGAACCTTTACTTTCAGACATATACATCCTTCTTCTCTTCCTGGATTAGCTCTGACAGAGCTGCGGGGGCTATTTCTACAGGAATACCATGCGACAATTAACATTTTTTTGGTAAGCCACTTTTATTCCACGGTGACCCGCCTACATTTGCAAGAGTGAGATGTAAGATATTTTTAAGATCTGAGATCTCTTACGGCTGAACATAAAAAAAATAAAAAAAAGACTTTGTTGCGCTCCTATTTGGACATGTTTTATTGGACCCACTTCCCCTACTGTACTATGCGAATGGTCGCAAAGGCAGCTAGCTTCCCAGTCGGTGACGAAGAAAGCTCGAGCAGCTGGATGGCACCACACCCAGACACATGGACCAGTAAAAGTCTGAGAACCTGGATTTGGTGGAAACTGTGACGGTTTTCACAGCATGGGTTCCTGCTTCCCCATGCTTTTACCTTGACTGTGTGACATATGTGAACTCCTCTTACACTTTCCATAGTTACCATGCTCAGCTCTATTGTTATCTCCAGGTGCATATTTTCCAGAGGAACGTCGATAAGAGCTGGATTATGAGTAGTGGCTCATATATTTCATCAGAGTAAACACCATCTTAGTTTCCACTGTACAATGTTTATTTCTGAAATACCATACCATACCAACTTTATTTATAAAGCACTTTAAAACAACCACAGCTGATACAAAGTGCTGTACATAAAAAAACTCTTACAGTTTAAAACAAACAAAGATACAATGTAAAACTAGATCTCGCTGGAGTTGAAAGCCAAGTAAAATAGATATGTTTTAAGACGAGCTTTAAAAGTGATATAAAATAAATGTTTAACAATCAAAAGTCTTAAAATGTAAGACTTTGTAAGACCTTTTTTTATGCCGCCTTGAATTAAATTTAAGACAGAAAAAAATTACATCTAGGGAATGGTTGGGGGATAATACTTGAACTGAATGTAGTGTAATTAAAGAATAAGCAAAGTTGTACACAAGGAAAATGAACTTAAAACAAAAGCAAGCAATAGTAAAATATATTTTCATGTTCAAAGGAATGGGCAGAAGTATAAACTTGCTTTTACACCCACCCCTCTAACATCAGTAGCATTATCTAATTAATTACTATACATGTTAACTAGGTCATAACAGTCTTTCTTAATATTCCAAACAAGAATAGCAAAAAGTGTGAGATTTATATGCATTGCGGCTGCTGGCAGCAGTTTTAAGCTCCTGCACAGCTTTAACCCCTGCAGTGCCAAGATGTTTACCACACAATGAACATTTAGCATCAAATGGCTTGAAGTGAGTCAATGACAAAGCCCAACATCATCCAGCCAACTGGCAATAAATTTGTGCCTATAGATAGATGCAGAAAAGCTAACGAGCCAACAGCATGTTAGCAGCTAGTAACCGGTAGCTTCAACCTCCTTGAGTCATGAAGCGCAAAAATGTAAATGCAAAAATTACATATACACATTACATATGAGTCATGCCAAATTTAAGACCTGTGGTTAATGTATTCACAGCAAACTTACTCTTTTTAAGGCCTTATTTTTAGATGCATGAATTAAGACCTTTTTAAGGATGCACAGGCGCCCTGTAAAACATAAACACTTACTGTTAAAGGTGCCATCAGCCCATTTCAGCTGAAGTTTTGATGTGAACATTTCATATTCAGGACCTTTTTCAGGTTCACACTCGCCCGCTCCGGGGCCCTGGTGCTGCTCTGTTGTGAGCTGAAGGCCACGGATTGAAGAGGGCAACAGAACCGCATCAAACAAAAAGCAGAACTCATACGCTGAGGCTCATAAACTATAAACCCTCCCTACAGCAACAGCACCTGGACATTAAGGTTCAGTTAGAACTGAAGACTGACATATTTATTATTACTGGACCTGTATATTTTGTGGATTTTGGCCTAAAGCATTGAATGACATTCTCAGGAGTCGTATGCAGTTCTTGGATATGTCTCCAAGAATTAGATTACAATTTGCAAATGCACTAACTTACAATAGTGTTATAGTAATGCTTTCTTCCACTCTGAGTGCTCTGTCCCACCATGACGATATCCTAATTGCTAACCTTCTCTAGCGCTAGCGGTTCTGAGGTTCATCTCTTGGGTGTGAAACCCAGGGCTGGGCAACAAATCAACAAATTGCGATAGGCACCTGATCAATATTTATAGATATGTCCAAATACAATGTTCAATAATTTCACTGAACTCCAGTCCAGAACGGCTTTAGCTGCTTCACCTCTCACGGTGAGTGAAGCTAAGTTTTTAACATGACATAATTTAATTTTCCTTTGGGATCAATAAAGTATTTTTGAATTGAATTTTAACTGCTTAGATATGAAAGTAAAGGAGGAAATGAACAGCTCTAGAGGAAACTGTGGATAAAACAGGAAATGTCACCTCACCAGTATTTAAAAATTTTTTTATTCCAAAACAAAAAGATCCCTAGTTAATAACTATGAAGAAACTGATATAAAATCCTTATATTGTGATAGGTTTTTCAGCCATATTGTCCAGCCCGTTTCTTTCTTGATTGCTGGATATTTCAATCCTGTCTGTGCAGATAAACGTAGAACCTTCAGCCATCTTGAATGGTGCCCAAAGATGAACCAGACACGTTAATGTTTCTGAGATGTTGCCTGATTTCTTTTGGATTTTTTTTGATGAAACACAAGAAAGTGTTGTGTCGGAGTTGCTGTGGTGGCGCAGTAGTTAAGCACAACCTACGTAAAGAGGCCTTAGTCTGCCGTCGCAGGTTCGAATCCCTTCCTGGTGTCCTTTAGTGGATGTTGTTCCTCTCTCTCATTACCTACTTTCCTATCTTAGCACTTTCTAATAAAGGCCACTAGAGTTAAAATAAACCTTTAAAAGGAAGTGCTGTGTTTGAGGCGTTACCCTAAGACACATTCACAATATGTAAACTTCTGAGTTTTTACATTTAGCCAACAGGAATCATTTTGACAATCCTGACTGACATGAAACCGGAAACATTTAGTTTGATTTAATGTCAGAAAGCGAGGGGAAAAGGGTTACATGTCTTTTTATGAAGTTTCTGTAAACATCTGGTTTCAACTGCATATATATTTAGAATATCTAAAATATACACAGCTGCTTCCAACCACAGAATAACATAGTCGGATTCATGTTTCGTCATTACTGAGATTTGTCTCTAGAGTTGATTTTTTTCTGTCGTTTGGCTTGAATAGATACAACTTGACTGTTGCCTTCATGTCATCCATTAGTTCACACACTGAGGACAGACGCATTAGAGTAGAGAGACAGCTGGGTGGTAGCGACTGTCCCTAATGGTGCTCTGACTGAGAGAGGTTAAAGGTCAAACGCCGTTTGCCTTGAAATACACAACGACAAGGCTTCAAGACATATCATTTCTGGATTTGTATGTTTAGACTTTGATGGAAAGATGCATTAATAACAGTCCTTGACATTTTACAAGCTTTTCTATTAAATAACAATTTCTGATATCAGGACCAAATTAAACAGAAAAGCCTTGATGCTGGGGAACGCTGCATAAATCTATCCAAACATATCAGCTCTGAGAACAAACAGTACAACATGATTTAACCCCGAGGACCCAGACTATGAAGAACGTGCGTGCCATGTGTGAAGGCCAACAGAGATGACATGCGTTCCGGCTT
Source organism: Poeciliopsis paucimaculata (assembly GCA_903067055.1). NCBI lineage: Eukaryota > Metazoa > Chordata > Actinopteri > Cyprinodontiformes > Poeciliidae > Poeciliopsis > Poeciliopsis paucimaculata. The sequence continues at coordinate 60,785 of CAEGAD010064816.1, forward strand.
ACCAGCAAATATTTATGGAGTTGGCGATCTGTACCGTGATAAAACGAAAAAACAGCCCCCATGTTAAAGCTCGGACACGATAACCCAAAACCGGGCTCGCCAGATCACAACTGGAACTGGAACAGCTTCTCTTTTGTATTAAAACTTAATAAAACGGGACAGCAGAGCAAATATTTTCATAGCGGAAAACGAAGCCAGACGCACAGGTGCACTGCAGAGGCAGAGCGTGGAGGCAACGTGGGTTTGGCTCCAGAACAGGCATGAGCGAGCTGAGCCTTCACATGCAGCGGCTCTGTCTGTTGTCAAATACGCACAATGTTGGCAGCGCGTTCAGAACTTAATTATACATAACATCTTTTCAATAAGTTGGCTAAATCAGAAACATTTGTCGAAATAATAACGATAAGGCAAGGGTTGACTAAACACTGGGACCAAAGAGAGGGAAAGATGAAGAGCCGGAGGAGGGGAGCAGGCAGTGCATAAACAGATGGTCACTTTGCTGGTGAACATTAGACATCAGAGATGCTATAGGCACATCTGGAGTGGCAGGAAGCTGCATGCACAGAGCTGGAAATCTGGCAGTTAATTAGACATGGTTGAGGACCTCACACTGCAAAAACACTACATTTTACCACGTACTTCTGGTCGACTTTCAAGAGCAAATATGAAATAAGACAAAACTAGCCAACAAGTAACTTTTCAGAAAGACATTAGAGCTTGCTTTAAGGCAATCATTTCTTAATATTGATGAAAAAGTGCTAGTACTAGTGGAAATAATGTCCCAGCGGTACTAACACTTTTTATTTCAAAATTAAGGAATTACTGACTTAAAATAAGTTCCTATATCTTGCTGAAAAGTTACTTTTAGGAGTTTTCTTATTTCCAGCATACTAACATATTCACACTGGAAAGTAGAAATAACCTGTCAGTACGGCAAGACATTTTAACTTAAAAACACTGGTTTCCCTAGAGTGATGAGGAGCGTGTCGATGGGGTCATGGATGTCTGGGTTTCTGTTGTTGACCCGTTACCTCGCCAAACCTATTTTGATCAGTTAGTATTTAACCTATCAGGTTAGCACCAGCCAAGAAAAAGTTGGAGCCCACAAAAAACAAAGTTTGTTGCTATAACAAACATGGGAATGGTTTGCCTTAATGATAGTGAACACTTCAAACAGGATATGGTCAAAAAGGTTTGACTTGTTTAAGGAACACGATGAGCTTGGAGAGTTTGGTTATGCTTTGTTTCCACTGAGCGGTACGGCATGGGCCGCTGCAGCTCAGCATGCCATTTTATGGTTTCTGCAGGTTTCATCTACTCAAATTTTAGACTTTTTAAGACATACTTAAGACCACTATGAAATAAATTTAAGACCGGTATCTCAACAGAAATGTACAAAAGAAAATTGCATTTTTTACATTGTACAGAATCAACATGGGTTGGCAACAGAAGTGAACCTGTGGCAAAGATGAACGTCATCCTGCAAACTGCAAATTTGCACTTACCCATGATAGATGCAAAAAGCTAGCTAGATAGCTAATTATCATGGGCCACAGAAATCAACAAAAATGTCTATGTGACTTAAAAGTTTGAATGTCAGAAAAGTCCAACGAGAAAAACGCGAAAATACTAAATTAGTTCAGCCACAACAAAGTTGACGACCTGGAATTAATATATTTAAGGTAATCTTTTAATTCATCTAATGAATTTAAGATATTTTAAGGCCTTACTTTTAGATACATGAATTAATTATTTTTTTTAAGGATGTGCAGACACTTTGTGTTTTATAGTCTTATTCAGGAGAGCATTTCCACCACCAGCAAGTTCAGTCCAAACGCTTAAGGTCACGTCATGCTAGTGCGACGACAGACAAGTAGCAACAATTTGTCTCCTGCTAGTCAATGACAAGCAATTACACTTTTCTGTCCCCAATCAGTGAACTGTAATGTGTGATGCTAGCAGCTCCACCTTAACCATGCAGCACATCTGTCCCATGGACCTACAGTTGAGCTTAAATTTTGTCAATTAACCTATCAGATACTTACAAAGTGATGACATCATCATCTGGTCTTTCCCAACATGTTTGAAGGGACATCTCTTTACACTTCAAATTTAAAGATAAGCTCATATTATTCTGTCATTCGGGAAATAGAAAAAAAAAAACTGTTAATCCTAAATGACACAAAATAGAAAAAGTTTAGTCTGGTTTAATATCAAACATCGAGGAAAAATCATATGTTTTTTCCATCGATGTTAATATCTGGTTTCAGATGTGTAGAACCAGAACTGCAACTACTAGTGAGAATCCATCATATATTATGGAGATGAGGCAAAAAAAAAAAAAAAAGGATATTTAAGAGATTAGATGGAACTTTTAATGTCAAAAGAGGAAGTAGAATTGAGACATGAACCTATCCACCCTTTCTTGATGGAGGTGGGATGTGTAGGCAGGAGCTGGCGCTGGTGTCACTGCTCTGTGTTCTTTGTGGCTGTGGCGGAGGAGGAGGAGGAGTTGGAGGGACGGGATTCAGAGTCCTGCGGTGGGAGGTTTAGTGCACCGAGTGGGCAGCAGCTCCAGCATCTGCTCCCTCTTAGCGGCAACCACACTGTGTGTTATTGTTCCCGACAGAGACCAAAAAAGTCACGGGGGGAGGCTGAGACGGGTGGAGGAGGAGAGAAAGAAGAACAGATAGCGGAGAATGACACATGAGCTACGAGAAGTTAAAAAATAAAGACGGAGAGAGCGATGTGTAAATCTGATCAAGTCTGGTTTTAAAAGCTGAGAACCGAAGCGGAGTGTGAAGGCACATGTCACCCCAATGGGAGAGAAGGGAGACCTGAAGAGGGGGGAAGCCTCATAAAAGCATCATTAGGGAGTAGGTTGTACCTCCAGGCGTACTCGTCCAATGACTCACACCTAGGGCTTGTTGGGGAGGAAGAAAAGTTCAGGGCCACAAGATGGGTGTTTGGGATGAACACAAGGTGAGAAACTGATAAATAAAACAGTCCATCACACCATTTTTTATCTTTCAGTAGTAAAACTTTATCCACAATGCAGCAACTTACTAAAGGCTCCAAATTTTAGCTGTCATATTTGTCATATTTGACAGCTATTTGTACATTGAAAACCCCTGAAGGTGAGAGAGTAAACCTCAGAAAGTACTTGGCTGCATCCCTGAATACAATAGAAATATGCTTTATTCTCCATTAGTAGGGAAATTCAGGTGTACCAAGAGCATGTATATTCATGTAAATATAAAACCAAAAAAGAGACTGTGAGGCAAAATTTACAACAGAAGAAGAAAATGCCATAGTTATTAAAAATATTCTGCTCAGATTCGAAGAAATGGGCAAGAGAGTAGGATTAGTTAAAAAATGTGCAAACTGTGAATGCATGTCTGCATAAAAATCAACATACTATTTACAAGAAATGGACAAACTATGGAAAACAGCAGGGATGTGCACAAAGGAGCGATAACACTCCTTTGTGCACCCAGGATGGAGCATGGAATGGTAACACTGTCTAATAATTTTTTGGAGATTGTTAATATTTTTCTTTATGAGTTTTGTTTCTTCAGGCCATGATCCAGAATTCGCTTGAGGGACAAAATATCCCATGTTTTTGTTTTAACTTTAACATAAATGGAGCCAAAAATACCAAAGAACTTTTACTCAAAAGGAGACTGACATATTAATCCATTCAGTGAACTTGTCTCAACAGTGTTTTTGAAGAAAGGTCGACTAAAAGAATAAAAAAACCTTTTCTGTCCTTGCGAACTTGGAAGGGGAGTTGGTGTCCAAATCCACCGATAACAAAACAAAACAATCAACCCAAACAAAACAGGACATTTTTTTGACTTGCAGATCTTCTTTCATCTGAAATACTTTGTTTCTTTCATTAATGCATTCTGTTTAGTTGATCATTAAGCTGTTGAAAGCAATTGATGTTGCAATTAAATTAGTTCTGAGTGATTAGCTTTCAGCTGGAGGATTTTGGACCGGTCCGGTCGAGAAGCTGTTGCAAAATGACATCACCTCTGGCAGCATTCAACAAAATGAGCTGAGAATCTGAAAGTGGCGATGAAATAAGAGAATAAATTGCTGTTTTTATCAACAGTAAACAGAATCTTTCTGTTAATATTTACAGAACAGAAAATTTTCTGCAGCCAAAATACTGAACTGCTGATTTCTGATGCCCTCATACACAATGTGTTAGCAACTTGATCCACAACTGTATCCATTACAATACTGACTTTCACTATTTTATTTTGAATATACATGGAGGTAATATTAAATATTTTTATCTGTAACTGTTAAAATTTGGACAAATACTGAAATATTTAGTGTCTACCAGTAGGTGGCAACACTGTTGGCATTTGAATGTTATACATCTGTAAGAAACCTTAGAAACAGCTGCATTGGTGGGATTTCTAGCACAGAAAGTGAAGTTGGGACGGCGTGACGTCTGCTGCAACATCACTGTTTCTGGAAACTGTTTATCAAGTCAGGATTCAGATCATTTTACCCTTTCACCATGTTGTGTTTGCACACTTTCAGTTATTTTGTTCTAAATTTTTAAAAGGAATTATTAACCGTCCATCACAGGACAAACAACCATGGGTGCACACACTCCCACAGTCATTGTTTTGGACTGTGGGAGGAAACTGGAGTACCCAGAGACTACACATGCAGAAAGACCCCAAGCTGGGATTCGAACCAGAACCTTCTTGTTGCAAGATATGAGGTCAGATAGAGCTGTTCTGGTTTGACAGAAGGAACACGAGCTGCATTGTTTTGTCTTAATTAATTTGGAAGTTGCTAAAAGCATCTGTTCGCTGCGTAAACATAAACATGATCTCAATAAGTGTCAACTGGCCTAAATGAGATCAGCACCAAACAATCTGAGAAGGGCTGCAGTTGTTGGCAGTCGACGTGTTTCCATTACAAATGTGTGCAAAACTTTGTCAATACTTTGCTGATGTCCAAAAAAACACAATTTTGCAATTTTGATGTTTCCATGAAGTAAGAAACGTGACTAAAATCACACGAGAATAAGTTTGTTCTTGTGATAACTCAGTAAAAATTATAACGGCCATCGTCGTCTTCTTCTTTATGGTTTGCACCAGTGGCAATATCTGCTTGTTTGTCATGTGACTTGTGTGATGTGAAAGTGTTTCCATTGCTCATCCTCGCACCAAAAAAAAAAAAAAAAAAAAAAAGTTTTTCAAAGCTGGCACGCTTCCATTAGGCGAATTTCTCTAAACAGGCCTTAGCTGTGAGTGTGCACAGTAGTTTCTCAATTTTAATTTTTTTCTGTTTAGTATTGAGCAAACAACTTATGTGTAATTACGTGTCGCAAGATACTTTTTGTAATAGTTTCTCTGAAGGTTAAATTCTAAATGCGCCTTCATTCGACCCCTTTAGGCTGTTCTACCTGTCTGTCAGTGGGGTTATACGGGTTGTCTGCCATTTGGCTGAACTCCTAACTAAATCAACTATTAACAGTCATTCCCACCTTTGGCCAGTTGTGTTTGTCCTTTTGGGATTTCTCGCACATAGCTGACATGTTGGCAACATGTTACTGTGCACGAGTATGAGGAATGTGGGAATGGTTTTGGCTGCGGTGATTTGCTGACAGCCCTCTGTGTACACAGGGCCGATGATAGAACGAGAATTATAAAGATATAAAAATGTCTGAGCGAGGGATACGGAGAGGATTTTAGCTTACACCTGTGAGTTCAGAAGTTCATCTGTGGATTGTGCTGAAACTGTGCAACTGGCTCTGAATGCCGTGCAACCCTGTGCTCAGAGTTTCACAGATATACAGATACAGAAGTGGAGTTAATTAGCAGCAGCTGATGGAGCCTCGTGCTGCTGAAACCTCATCCAGCGCTAGCTAACAAAAACAGTCTTGCAACTCAACCGGTTTTAGAAAGTAGAGTTATCATCTTTTCTCACTGAAGAGGCAGAATAATAAAATGCTTTTGTAAAACATCAGGTGCAGAAAATGTTTTTATATAAATCAACTGTCAAAATAACAAAAAATACTAACCTGGAATGGCCTTTGACCATTTTCCTGAACCTTAATGTATTCCACTGAAACTCCATGTGGTAGATCAACACAAGGTAGCAGATAATTATAAAGGCGAATCAAAAATGATTCAATAAAAAAATACATCCAAGTAAAAACCTGAAAGGTGTGGCATGCATTTGTATTCAGCCCCTCTGATGCCCCTAAATAAATTCCAGGCACAAGAAAGAAGAAGGTGCTGCGATAAAAGACCAAAATTCAACTCTTTAGCCAAAAATATGTTCTGTAGAAAGTATTGCACCATCCCTATGGTGGAACATGGTGTTGGCAGCATCATTCTGTGGGGATGCAAACTAAAAAACTGCGAGGCACTTGAGCGTGGAGCAGACGTTTCCCTTCCAGTAGGACAAGAAAATAAAAACAAAGCCAAAACGACGATGGTAAGATTTAAAGCAAAACATATTGAGCTAAAATGGCCTAGTCAAAGCCTAGATCTAAATTTGTGTTGGTCTGTAGCATAAGATTGAAATAAAATGCGTTGGAATTTGTGGTTGTAAAACGACAAAATGTGGAAAAGGGGTTAGGGTGAACATAATGTTTAAAAATATGTGATTAGAAAAATGTTTTATTTCTTCTCTTAATCAACAACGTCTTCCATGGCGGCATGCACAGACACTGCGGATCAGAGCTCCTTTTATGGTTTTATTGTTTTTATTAGTATGTCGGAATTCACCTACATTTTTTTTGTATTTCGTTACATTTCTGGCACAATGACAATAAAGGAATTCTGATTAGTAATTTTTTTTTCTTACTTATAAACCTTGAAACAAAAAAAACAAAACTCCTGCTGTACATCCTGCGCACCCTGACCCGACTCGACATCCGACCAAACTTAAAAAGGAGATATTACAATAAAATAAGACTTACCATAAATCCGAGGGTCCTGGCATGAGCCTTTTCTTTCCACAGAAATATGGTTCAAAATCTTGTGTCTTGAGCCTGTGGGCGTAGTCTATATATCCAGATACCTCCTGTCCAAGAGTATTATAATCCCTTATGAAAATGACCGACTGTAAAAGAGGAGAGAAAAAAGAAAGGAGAGCCTCTGTGTAAATCATCATGACCATTAAACCTTTTTTTCTGGGGAAAGACCAGTAAGGACAAATGTCGGGATTTTTGGACAGATGAAAGGCATCTGGCAGGAATAGACCAATCTTAAAATACAAAGGGTCTTGTTAAATTTGGACACATGTTGAGGATAAAAATGACTCAAACTGATGTCGTCCTGGAGAAGCCTTAGAGAGGTGGGCCCGTCTGCAGAATATCCTGCTTAGATAAGAGCGTGGGACTCCTCAGGGCCCGAATCTTTTAACTTACAGTAACTGGAGTGTGATTTCCGTTCCACCACTCCCACAGTCAGAGCAGGAAAGTCTCTTTAGATGCCATGAAATGTGAAGTTTAGATATAAAAGTTCTCGTGCAAACCCCGGACATCAACAGACCTTTTTATTCATGGGCGTCTCAAGTTGTCTGGTTATTGCCCTTATTTGAATTATGTTGAAGATGGGACATTTTTTAGCTTGTTATATTCAAATTTAGCCTGAACAAACTGGTTAGCTCATTTAATCCCTAACAGGTTTCAACAACGTTCATACACTGCAGGCCTCTTTAGGTAGATTTAGTTAACTGTACTTTTAAGAGCATGCATTGTTTTTAGGTGGAAGGCAAATCGCTGTTCTAATTTTGTGTTTTTTTAATAACAGCAAACAAAAAAGTTACATTTAATGAAAAATAACAGCAGGTTTAAAAGAAATAATGACACTCCCATATTGTTCTCTTACAGACCTGCTGTAACACACAGGTAAATTGAACAGATTTGAACTGAACTTAAAGGTTAGGATGTCTATGGGTTATACAAAACATGTTCATTATCTTTTCTGTACAAAATCATTATTGGATAACGAGATTTTGGTCTGGTTAGTTCTGCCTGACTTCAAAATCCCAACTTGTCTTTTCCAGCAGCCATTGCACAGCGCATACAGCGGTAAAACCAGCTGACCAAGATTGCTGGAGCGCCGTTTCTAGGTAACGGCGCAGTGCCCTTTGATTGTGACTCATTTTCCAGACATCAAAAAATATGAACTTATTGCCATAACATGGGTTGGTGTTGAACTGAATTTAGAGAAATCCTAATTCCATAAGTAATGTATTTAACCTGTTTCTTATAAATATGTTGTAATTTGAAAATGTATTAATAAAGTGAATTGAAATTAAATGAGCTTAGGGCTGAACACATATTCTGTCTTTTCATGTTTTTGCAGCAGATCTTTAATGTTATGGAATATAAAAGATAAATGTGACCCAAGATTATGCTGGAGCTTTGCAGATAGTGCTGCTGACAGACCAAACACACAAATCAGATGCAGAGACAATGAGTGCAGCAGGGGAAACAGGTCTGGGTTCTTCGATGTAAGCATATCCTCACTATAAAAACAATTTTTCCAGCTGCTTATCGGTGAGAGCCTCTTTAAAGTTGCGTTTAAACAACCGGTGGAAGAAAAGGATGAGAAATGACTTTATCACTGGATTCAGACAAAGAGGTCTGGAGCCAAGTAGTTAAAAACCAACCTGGGTAAAAGCAGAACATGAATTGATCTTTTTATGTTGACTTGATAATACAGATAACATCTGATGACAACGGACGGGAAGAACTCCCAACAAAGGATGGACTCAGGTGTGAAGAGGTTGTTTTGTCTGCCTCTTCCCACAAAGAAAATATGTTTTTCTTTCTTTTCTGACTCCTTTTGTGTTTGACATGTCGTGTTTGCTCTGAGCATGAGTAAGTCAAACTTTTCTGCTTACAGTAACACCTCCTTGCAGGATACCTCAGAGTACGGTGTCCCATTTGTGTGCCTGTCAGGACATGGGCCCTCTCTGCAGGGCAGGGGCTGCAGAGCTCACAGGAAAAAACACATCTTTCATGTTTCCATGAAGCAAATGTATTTTTGCAATTCCAGTTTGTGCAGATATCTAGTCAATGGAAATAAATGCACCAATAGATATTAATAGCTTTTTTTCAGTCTACATGCAGAGCACGGAGAGCTTAGAATAAACATATCACAGTTCGATTTGCTGCTAAACAAGCACCATGAGTTTCCAGGGTCCTTGTTGAAGGAAGCCGGGGAACCTCCACTTTAGTCCATGGAAAACAAGCAGAGGCTTTACATCACCTGTCAACAATTGTGAAGAACAGGTGCGGTGACCTCACAGGGCAGTGAGGGAGAGGCCCTGCTTTACGGCAAACATCAGTCTGGTTAATAGTGGAGACGCTGAGAGCTGCTCAGCCCACAGGTAGAGATACTGGCTCATTGTTTTACTCTGTTTGCCCCTCTTTGAAATCCTCTTCATGTGTGTCCTTTAGAAGAAACTTCACCGGTGACCTTAGGTAGAAGGTTACATAAACTAATAAGCAGACTGGGAGAATCCTTTAATCTACAATTCAACACAACAAAAGCATTTCAACGCCCTGCGGCCACTGCTCTCTTATAAAGACTCAAAAATAGCCAAACATGTTTGTGAGTTCAGAAACAAACTGTTAAACTGAACCCAGCTGACACAAACCGAGCTCCGATAAATAACCCTCTGCTTCTTTCTGCTCAGATGTGAATTACTGCACTGACCAATCTTTCAAGCCTCGTGGCTGAAAGAGATGGACTTACAAATCTGACTCAAACAGAAGCTGACGGGGGGCTGACACGTACTGCGCCCCGTCTTTGTGCTTTTGACAATGTCCTACGGGTGGGAAGACAATGGCTGGACCACCTGACATCCTGTGGCATGTGTGTGTGTGACTGTACACACAAACAGAAACCCAAACAAAACGAGCAAGCCACGGGATGGGGTAATGAACTCTGACGCTTTTTGTCACGCAGAAACACACAAACAGTCAGCTGTCGGTAACGTCTGTGAATGTCTGTCGCCTTTGTTTTCTCAGAGAGTCCTGTTGACGTTTTCTCAGCCGACGTGCTCGTCCTTTCAACATGTTGAGTGCAGCCGGTTCAACGTGCTGAAAGGACATTGGGGCTCTCAGTGAGCGAGATCATTCTGCAGCTAAACTGTTCTTAATACACAAAGCCAATAGAATCCTGGGTTTTGTTTTAATCAGATGAGCTTATTCATTAACTTGGTTATTCATTTTTGTTGTGTACTGTAAATGCATTAATTCTTATGATATTCAATAGTGAGGAAAGCACTGATAAAGCCTAATTCTGGCATTAGGATCAATTCTCAGGATGAGAGCTAAATCTAAAATACTTCAAGGATGAAGGATGAATCTGTTTTAATCTTAAAACAGATTAAAACACTAATCTGTTTTAAGAATAGAAAAGATGTGCTTTATTGATCCCAGAATTGGGAAATTGTCTCAGTTTGTCTTAGCATATGTTTTTTTCTTTCTTTGTCAACTCTTTTGAAAGGATTTGATATCTCTGTCCTTTAAAAACAGACAGTTCTCTTCTGTTTCTTGACATTTTTCAATCTTGGTATCGATATATCACACCACTGTGTGGTTGTCAGTTATCCTAATGAGCTGAATTTTGCTGAATCTGAAAAACATCAGAATTAAGGAGTAAATTCACTGAGGGACTCCATCGTTCATAATGATTGTCGCTAATGTAATTATTTGTTTCATTTGTGGCAAGAAGTTTAAAAATGTTACATCCTGACTTTCTTTATTAGCTGCATTAACTTTCTTTTGTCAATGAAGCAAAAATAATGTGACATGTTGAAGAGTTTGATCTAATGGGAACCTTTCAGCCAAAGTTTACATATAGAAACATACAGTTTTCTCCCATAAACCCCAAACTCCACGGGCTTAATTCACCAAATTACTTCACAACTGGCTTACTGTTGGGCTTCGATTTTTATTTTCCATTTCGCTCTCTTGTTTACATTTAGGCACCAAAACAACTTGATTAGAGGCACAAGAGATTATTCATCAAGTCGAAGAAATGTGTATTTTAATCACTGAATCCCAGCCAGAATCCCACAGACTAAAGAAACATAAAATAAAAAAACGGCATGATTTTCTTCCAGTAAACTGGTTAATGATCATGTACTGAAGAACTCTAAAAACTGGCGGTAAACAAATCAGGATGGTTTCAACACTGACCGCTTGTGCTTTACCCATCCCCCATATCTGCGCTCTGACACGGACCTGTCTGCCAGCTTGTTCCTCTTGTTCCTCATCCCACAGCCCACCTCTGCCCACACCAGCTCCCTCAGGTCCTGGGAACAATCCTGCAGTGTCAGGGAGCCGTGCAGGTGTCTTGCGGTATCAGCTGCCACACTGTTTATTATTGGTGGTCTGAGCCTTCGGAGGAATCCCAGGCCATCACTAACAACTGTGTAAATTTGTTGGGGTAAGGAAAACATGGCCTGAACTGCAGAAACGGTTTTAGTTGGGAACTCTTTTTCTGGGTAGCTTTCCCCTTTCTTGATATTTGCTGATGACTGAGTGCATGTGCTGTGGAGAGATTGGGGTGGGTTTTGGGAGTGGGATGAGGGGTGGGAGGTTTGCTTATTTGACTTGGAAGTGACTTCACACGGCCAGCTTGTGAAATAGATGCAATGGTGGAAACCATATGTGCTGAGGTGACTTGCATCAGTGGGGATCTGCCCAAATTACACTTCCTGCAGGATACGCTATCCAGAGCCAGAGCTCACTAACTCACAGGTTTGTTACCAGTGGAGCATTGCTGTTAGCCTGTCTTATGTTTATTTAATCTTATGTAAAGGCTTTAACACATATCAGAGTGGAAAATCTTTCTTAATTTTCTTTAGATCTAATTCTGAGACAATCTTTGAAATGTACATAGAAACAAGGTTTCATCCATCCCTTGAAGCATATTTATATAAAACTTTAATTTTGTCCCTTTCATAATAATGCACTTGTATTTTTTTCTGCCTTACAGATTTCTTCCACTTTTGATTTTTTTGTCATCACCTTTCAGCTCATTTAAACTTTTTTATCATGATAAGATAAACTACAAAAAACTGTTTTAATATCAAGATTTACATTTATTAAAGGAAAAAAGCTGCCGATAAGAACCGGGCCCTGTAAAGGTAATTACCCGCCTTTAGCAGTAACGACCACCAGCAAGCGCCTACAATAACTGGAAAATAATCTGCAGAGGAGTTGACGCTTCTTTGCAGAATTGTTTTAATTCAGAAACATTTGATGGTTTAAAGCATGAAAATCCTGTTGATGGTCATACAAAAGCATCTCAATCAATTTTTGCACTCGCTGAAACCTTCATTTTACAGTTCTATCGGATGCTATTTTTTCTGTCCCAACTCTGTGGTTAGTCATACCTACGTTAGGGTGAAATGGACATTGCAGATACAAAAAGAGGCAAAACACTCTGAAATTTTGAGATTAATCTCAGAAACCTTCTAGAAAAAAACCTTGGAAATTTCTGAGTTTCAAAAGTCACAACTTTGCTAGAAAAAATGAGATTTTAAGGAAAATCTTTTAGAGTTAAGAAAAAGAAATACATTTTGAGTTTTTTGGTGGAAATGTACCACTTTGTTTTCTATCAAAAAATGGCTCTGATACTTAAAATATTTGTAAAGTGGGAAAATATGTTTTCACGCCACAGTTAATGTACACATATAAAAACAACAGATCTATAGAGCTCAATCATTTCACAAGCACGAACATGCTTTTACCAATCAAAATAAGAAATGCTGCCATGTCTGCACTGAGATCTTTTTCTGTCATCCAAATAACAACAAAATAAATTAATTAAACTTTACATCTAGTAGTAACTGTCTGATCTGATTTTGAGTGCAAGCAACAGGGATGAAAATAATCAGAGGGCATTTCAATTTTTTTTTTTTTTTTTTTGCTCTTTTATAATTATAGGGTGTGTCACTACACAGATGTTTTGCCAGCGAATAAAAAATGCACAAGTGAAGTGTTCAAAAGGACTCTTTGCTCTGTGATGTGGTTGTATCTGTATTCCCTTAAGCCCAACACAAAGGTTGGTCAGGCCCACAAAACACTTGGCTGAATAAATACACTGGCATGGTGGGTTTTCCCTTTTTAATTATCCGTTTAATACCGTTTTCTGGTTTCTACTAGTGTAGATCTAGACAAAGTGAACAGGATATGTTTTATTTAGTGAATTTATATCACAATAAAAATTGTTTGTGTTCTAAAATCCAAAACAATACATCAGGAAACAACATTAAAATAAATAAACTGAAAATTCCCAATTTGCAATCCTTTGACTTCCAAAGAATGTAGAGCATATGTCTGTGTTGAAATGATTGAACCTCATGTTTTTTTTAAATTGCATCCATGGTCTTATTGCATGTGTGTTTTTGCACAAATAAATAAATCCAAAAGCAGGTGTCCTCGCGTTGAGCTCTCTAAACACCCAATGGTAGTCAGCTACGCCCAGTGAGGTTAGCCATGAGGGCAGAGCGACTGCGGCCAAACACCAAAACGGGAATCCGCTCCGCCAATCAGTCAGGAAGGCAAAAAGCAGCTAGCTCAACCCTGGGTTGCGTTGGCTCCTGCCTCTTCGGAGAGGCCGGCAGTAAAGCCATCACCACAAAATAAGTGGCTTGAACCCACGCGCTTGAAATTACAGGGCACTCCGAATCAGAAAATGCTATTCTGCTTTTTGCAATTGATGTTTAAGAAATTCTATTAAAACCTCCCCAGTTGGGCCCAAAACGCAGCTTTGCCGTTTTTCCTACATGCTGGTTGGAGAAATCCTGCTTTAGCTGGAGATTTCTGACGCTCTGCAGTAGCAGCAAACTGGTATGCACACAATGGGGTACGTATGGATACATGACAACTCCACAGTGGAAGCTGTGGTTGTGTTGAGGAGGTATAAGTGCAGCATTTAGCAAATTGCAAAATCTGGAGGCCAAGAATAGCCACAACATGCCTCTGTTGTAGAGGGGGGAATGCAACTTCCTGCTGCAGCAAGAAGCAGAGATGGTAATATGAGCAAACATCATCAGATGATGATGATGTGTGAGCATCATCAGATGTATGAGCATCTGATTGCTCATACATCTTTAATGTTCTTTTTATGCTCCACATAGTTTAAATATGCAGAATTATGTGTTTCCAGCAACATAAAATAATTTCATATCACAATAAAGTAATTATGTTAACTTCAGTTGTATTTATCAAATGTTTGGTATACATTTGGGCCTCTGTCTCTTTAAGAGCTCCTGCTCTTTCTGAAGGTCCGCCTCCAGAAAATCATCTAAACAGCTCCTCCATTAACCCTTTAATATTTTTACCAGCACTGCACTGAGAAGTAGCTCCTATAATGAGCGCTAATGATGCGCAGTTCCACCAGGTGTTTGCTAATTGCTGCTGGCTAGTCTGAAGGAGCTGAGTGGGGGAGGGCTGCTCTGTGAAGTAGAAGCTTGGAAACTGCAGCTCTAAGGAGAATCTTTCTAGGAGATTAAAAGATTTCTTAAGCATACATGAAAGAATCATAATGACACTCCAGTTATGTTTCGATGAGAAAATAACAAAATAACACGATGTTAAAGCTAAGAAAGGAATCAGTTTTACACAACACTGCCCCTTTAAAGAAAAATATCTCTGTCAACAAAGGTAAAATAAATCAAACTCAAACATTTACAGCAGAAAATCTGAACAATCTAACAAACAGGCTCTTCTTTTAGTTTTGCTCTTGCATTTTCCCATGTTTACTTGTTAGGAGACATCTTATAAAACTTTCTGTTCCACCATCACAAAAAGTGGTAGATCAGTCTCTGGTCCTCACAGCTGCAGCAGATAAAAATTTTCCTCCATGTTGAGAAAAAGCTGTCAGCTTGACAGGTGGCATCACTTACGACGCTTGTCTCACGACCCCGTATAGCAAAGAGGAGGTGGACGGGAGGGGAGTAACGTTTCTGCTTTGTGCGAGAGCGAAGAACAAAGTCCGGCCTCTACAGTAAATTAGCTGCATGCCTGAATTCATGGAGGAATTACGGGTTGAGGATAGCAGGCGGGTCTGGCACATGCGGTCACAACACAAATCAGTCAAATGCCATCTCAGCGACGGATTTCAGACACCAAAGTGACCGAGGAAGGCATATCTTTTTCCTGCCCTCCTCTCCCAGAATCGTTTTCCACATTCCTCTGGCTTTTAAATTACCAGTTTGGCCTAAAATATACGAGTGTGAAAGCAGAGCAGCAAGGTCACTTTTGCTCTGGCAAGGTTGCAAAAGGTTCTCCAAAAAAATTGGAAGCTTTTAGTGTTATTGACTGTGAGAAAACTTTGATGCCTTTTGTTCCATCTACTCATTTAAATATAGCGAAAGTCTTTTACATGTTGTTGCAAGACTGTCAGTCAATGTACATTAGTTGCCACACAAACACAGACATTTACGAATCAGAAGAAGTTTATAGATGGTTTAATGGGAGCATTAAAGCCTAAATGTTGACATTTTATGACATGCATTTCATTTAATGTTCTCACAATGAATTACTGGATGATTTCTGCTTGAGTAGGCTCCTGTAAAAAGTATAAACATACGTTTTACTATAAGCAAAACAACACAATAAAGAATTTTTTTTAACAGTTGTTGTTTTCATAGCTTTACAGTTTAATCTCGTCTTGAGGCAATTTGCTTCCGGAAACCCCCAGAACTCCAACGGGAAGGTTTTCAGTTTTCCATAAGCAGACATGTGAGACCAATGTATATGTCATTAATGTCACAGGTTTACCACACGAGTTAAATATATGGTTTTCACCGTCTTGGTGCAAAAATGCGATTTCATGACAGCTTATGGTTGTTTTCACACTTGTAAGAAGAAGAACCCTGAACCAATTGTGTGCGTTTTTTGTTTTTAAAGTTGCCATCGAATATGTACTCATAAAGTTTTGGATTAATCTCAGAAATTTCATGAAAAACACAGAAAATTCTGGAGTTTCAAAAGTTGAAAATTGTCGAGTTTTTCTTGAAAACTTTTTAATTTTTTGTAAAACATTTTTGACTTTTGACAGAAAATTTCTGGTGGGTTTTAGCTCATTTTTGACCTTTCAAACTCAGATGTTTTGCCAGCGAATAAAAGAAATGCACAAGTGAAGTGTTCAAAAGGTCGTGTTGCTCTGTGATGTGGTTCTATCAAAGATTGGTCAGATCCCTCGAAACACTTTGCTAAATGCACTGGCATGGTGGAGTTTCCCTTTTTAGATGATCTGTTTACCATCCTGTTCTTTCTAGAGATGAAGACAAACAAATATTGTGTTCATGTGTAGTTCTGCACAACGTGAACAGGTTGCTTTCTACATAATGAGGATACAGAGCAATAAAAATTGCTTTGGTGACAAAAACCATAAACATTTGTCAGGAAACAGTATTATAACAAATAGACACTAAAGTTCACTGAGGCTTTCCAATTTGCATCTGGCTAAAAATAAAAAAACAATTCTGGAACTTCAAAAGTTTAAAATTGTAAACTTTTTACTCTAGAAACGTTGAGACTTTTGAAACTGAGAAATTTCCAAGTTTTTTCTATAAAATTTCTAAGTTTAATCGCTTTTTTACAAAATAATTTGCATTATGCTGGATGCGTCAGTGGAGACAGTGGATTTTTCTGTGAACCACAACTTTAAATTGTTCATGGAAACTCTTTCTATTCACAGATTTCTACAAAAATATTGGGAAACAAACACACCTCAGGAAGTTGAAGAGCCAAAACGGTTTTCACTGTGGGTGTTAATGCATATTAAGTTATTTTTAGGGTTTGAACCAATAAAATAGGCAGCTACAAGCGTTTTAGAAAGTGTCTCAAGTATTCACAGATTTCAGCTATTTGCGGGCCGCCGCGGTCCTTAAACTCCACAGGGGGTTCCACTTTATTGGTGATAAAAAGATTGTGAGCTACACCAATTCATTAAATGCTTTCCAAATGCTACATTGACATGCTGATATAAACAGATGCTGTTTATATCAGGACTGGACTGGACTGAAACTAAGAAAAAAAACCAGCCAAAGTCCAAACAAAAACCTACAAATAGTCAAGAAAAGTTTTGGTCAACATTATAAAAAGTCCAGCTATTTTGAAGGAAAAAACAAAGAAATCAGTGTTATAAGGAAATCTTATAAATCTTTGACAGGAATTACATTTAGCTGTAGATTACAAACACGCTTAGAGTTATGCGACAGCAATCAGATAAGCATTCTTCTTGGAGGGCATGAGTGCTTCACATCCTTGTAGCACATCGTTAAAAAATGATCCTAATTATCGCAGGGCTTTGCAAACATTCCACATTTGCTTTGGTTCTAAAGTGGACATAAACATGGCCGCCACAAACAGCTCTTTTAGGTTCACTCCCTTCCTGTTATTTGAGGTGGATGCTTTAATAGATTCTTTTAAGAGCAGGGAAGTGCATGATGCATTGGTCAGCTGCATCTGCAGCTCGACAGATGCAGCAGCAGACCTTCTCACAAAGTTTCTGCGCCGGAGGAAGGAACCACATGACGGTGGTCCGGCTGCAGTAAACACATACCGATCTTTCACACCAACGCTTGCAACTATTTAAAGCTCAACCAGCAGCTTCCAGTTGTACAACTGGGATGTGGTAGTTTTACTTCTGACTGAATTGGGCTTATAAGTCTGCAGAGTGTGAAAACATTTTACACCGAAGACAAAAATGTTTTTCTGCTACTTTGCCTGTGAAGCAATTTTAAAGGGGCTGTTAAATCAACGTTTTTGAGCTTTACACCATGTTATTATGATGTTCCCTCATGAAAAACACACCAAGTGTTGCCTTGATTCCTTTCATGCATGTTTGATAAATATTTTAATCTCCATGGCAACCAGTCAGCTAGGCAAAATGCCCGGTTGGACTAGCTACGCTTTAGAACTAAAATTTCCAAGTTCCCAAGCTTCCGCCTCACAGAGCAGTCCTCTCCAGCAGAGCCTCCTTTCAGCTCCTTCAGACTAGCAACAGGAATTAGCAAACACCTGGTGGAATGCTGGTAAAAATGTTAAAGGGTTAACGGAGGAGCAATATTGTGATGACTTCCTGAGTGCGGAGGTTCAGAAAGAGCCAGCATTATTAAAGAGACAGCGGCCCGAACAGCTCTTTTAATATTTCTTCAATATTTCAAGGTGTTAAATATTGAAGGGACAGTCATATTTGATATGTACAGCATTTTTGTAACAACTGAAGGTAACCTAGTTATTTCATCGTGCTATAAAATGGTATAACGTGCCTATGAAACATACTGCCCCTTTAAAAATCAAAATGTTTCCTCTTCATGACCGAAAGAAAATCTTTCCGTCCATATTAACGTTATGGCATAGAGGCTACATGTCTTCTCTGCAAAATATCACAGGTGAGTCTGTAAACGTCTGTTTTCAAGTTTTGCCACAGATTCTCCATTGTATTTAGGTCTGAACTTTGACTATGCCATTTTAACATAAGCTCTGATCTAAATGACTGTATTGTAGCTGTGGTTGTATTATTAGGGTCATTGGAAGAGGAAGGAGCTTTTGGAGGCATTATTCTATCTTTCCGTCAACTCTAACCAGCTTCCCCATCTCTGCAGAACCAAAACCTCTCCACAGCATGATGCTGCCATCACCGTAGTGCACTCAGTGGGATAAACAATGTCCTTTTTCCTCCACATGTTGTGTCCTTTGCACATCATATCGTCTGCTGCAAAGTTTTCAACAAACCTTCCAGGTTTCTTTCTACAGTAAGGCCAGATTTTTGGAAATTTTGAGGAGTTGTAGGACTGCAGCTGATCCATGTTCACATGTGTACTAAACCTAATGCTGCTTTAAACTTCAGTTATTAACGAGGCTGAGTGAAAATGTGCCTAATTGTTAAAATCTGAAGATGTGAAAAAATCTTAAAAACATTGCACCATTTTTCTTCCACTTTAAGTAAAAAAGAAAGTAGTAGGAACATTTTAGCAAAGCACTGTGTATGATATAATGTCTAGGAGAACTGAAGAACTTTGTAAACTGAGCCTAACGGAGATTAATGTTTCATGTTTTCAGATTTTTATTACCTCTGTAAATCACACCCAGTGAAATCTGCCGGTTGTCCATCTGTCCAACATCCATTTTCCTCTTCTTGTAACTCCAATCCTGAAAATATGCTTCTCCTGCTTTGATGTGTTGCTCTGAAAGAGAGCAGGTTCGCCAGTCTGGTAGCACAAGAGCCAATGACCACTTACAGTTACTTATGCAAGCAGAATGAGGAAAAAGGGTTTGGCAAAGGAGCTTGAGTTTGAGAAATATTAAATATCTTTACTTAGGCATTAAATCCAGATGATGTTAATGTAGGTAGACACAGAGGTGTGGAAGAAAACACCAGAAAAAGAAAGATTTCTACCAGGTCCTTAAAGTCACTAAAACAAAGCAGATTTCAGGATTTTCTTTTACAGTGTTTGGCATTGTGGGGATTTCAACAAAAGCAAAAGTGTTATTGTAGCTTTTTGTTTGCAGATTGAACGCCTCTGCTGTCTGAATGGGGCTGGTGCAGGATGTTCAATAAAGCTAAATACCTCAAAACCATGAGCAGCCACACAAAGCTGTAAATACAACCGAATCACAGACATTTCCTCAACGTCTTGCCTCCTTTCATACAGGATGCCACAGAGTAAACACTTAGAGAAACTCATTTTTTATTGTATTTATTTCCAAATATAAATGCTAGGGGTTACTTTAGGTTAAGATAAGGACAGTTTTCTTTATAGAACAGTAAAGCGGGAAAATAAAACACCTAAACCGAAAAGATTTAAATGAATTAAAAGACAAAACATCTAATGGACTAAAATTCACTTAGCAAAAATAAAACCAAACTTATTTGTTATGGACCTTTCATAAACAGCAATATTGTTTTTCTTAATAAGCACAGCAACTTCAATGTTTACAAACAAGCAACTATTTCTGACCACAAAAAAACAAAAATAGTTTATTTCAAATTTTTCTTGTCCATTAGGGGTTAAGGAAGCAAAAAAAACATCCGTACTTATCTCTTTTGAAGAACTTTTGTGGTGTTCTGGAGAGGAATGTGGGAGCTGAAGCGACGGAAAAAAGTCATAAAAATCTTTGCTGACAACTTTAGCTCAAAAAAGTCCAAAATATTTAACATTCTACCTTAATCATCATGTCTGGGATCACCATTTGTTGAAGTATTAAAGCCTTTGTGTTTGTTTCTGATTAAGGAGATGCAGGTGATTCCTCCCTGGACATTTATTAGGAACATCAGAGGAGGGAGTCCCGGGTGAAGGAAGGGTCAATCCCAGGCTGGAAAACCCCCAGATCCAACATTCAGATCTCAGTTATATACCTTCAAATGACGTCAAACTAGATTAGACATTAGTTCCTGCCATAAATAGATATAAATACATAGAAGTCGTCTTTTCTCTGCCGTTGAAAGATTAACTGGTCTGGTCTGACTGAGCTGCTTGTGTTTAGCTGAAGCACCGATTAACAGCTCAATTTCCAAATATTCCTGTTCTGTTAAACCGGCACTTAGAAAACCTCTCATACTCCAATTAGTTGCAAATTAAAATGAGGTACAACACAAAGTTCTTGTATAATAAGTGCTCTGTTTTCTCTTTAATTTGATGTTTTATTTGTGGTGACTCTAGATAGTTCCTTTTTAGACCAAAAACTGATAACTTCAGTTTTGTTTCTGTTCAGCTGAAGTTTATGCACTGATTTGTTTTCTGCACACACTCAACATTTGATTGGGTTCAAGTCAGCTGGTGACATCTTAATTTAGAGCTGCACATCATCTGTGTATCTACAGTAACTAATCTTATGATTTGCTATAGTCTGGGCTAGCAGGATCATCTAGTTATTCAATAAGAGGGGCCCCAAAGGAGAACCTTGAGGTACCCCGCATGGAATTGTTGACAGATTTAATGAAAAGATTCATTTTGACAGAAAGAAGTCTCTGCTCTTTAAGTAAGACTCAAATCACTCAAGTCCTGTACCAGAGAGTCCAACTTGGCTCTCCAGTCGTTTTGGTAATATTTCATGCTCAACAGTGTCAAATGCTGCGCTGAGGTCCAACAGAACCAGCACTGCGGTTCTTCCACGGTCTGTATTTATGTGGATGTCATCGAACACTTTGACGAGGGCAGTCTCAGTACTGCGGTGAGCCGACTGAAAGACGTCAAAGCAGTTGGTCAATGTTGAAAAAAACTACTTAACTGTTGAAACAACTTTTTTGAGTAATTGTGCTGTAGAATGTAAGGATGGAAGTTGTTCTGTAATTCTGCCGTTAGGTTAACCAGCGGTTTGATTACTGCTGTTTTTATGTTTGTAATTAGGATCTTCTGTTTGCTACAATAATGAAGCAAATGTTGTTGATGTCAGGAGCAAATGTTAGTTTCTAACATCACAATGTGGGCTTTGCCACCTTAACATGTTTGTACCCATAATAGTGAGAAAGCTGAAAGAATCTGCCACACTTTAAAGTCGGCATTGAAGCAATTAATAGCAACATCTGTTTACAAAACGTAAACCCAGCATGAAAGTCCTGAATATCTGGAGAGGAGCATCGGCTGAGCTAAGCTGAGCTGCCAATGACTGAACACTTCTTCTTTAGACGACACACAGTGTAACTGTACTGAATTGAATATCTACCATCCTAATTAGAGATGCACCAATCCGATAATATCTCTATTGGTCACAATGTCTCCAATCCTTGTGGGCAGATGTAGTCAGTTAAATTTTATGCTTTGAGCTGTGTAACATTCTGCTTCATCGTTTATTTTACAATATATTTAATTATTCTTTCTGAGCCAGTTGAAAGAAAATTTGTTGCAGGTCTCTTTACGTTTGGCCAAGGTAGTCAACATATTGTTTATATGTTGACTACTGAATGAATTAAAGTTGTGTTATTGTTACATGTTTGACCAAGCTTGTCAAACATGTGTGATGTGCTGGGGCAGAGTTAACAAATGCATTTGTAATTTAGTACATTTTGTCTGTGTTTTAAAAAAGAAACATTTGAAGTGAATTCAGCACTGTTTTTATGTACTGAATCGGTATCGGTCGATACCAAAGACATCGAAAATGAAAAAAGTGCAACGGTGCATCCATTACACTAATACCCTAATACCATATATTTGGCATCTGGACCTGAAAAACTTACTGAAGTTTACACATTGTTGACAGAGATAAAAATATGTTTATTTTTTTTAAGTAATCAAGTTACCACATTTGTTTATTCTGAAGAATACCTGGTGATTTTTTTTGTGAAACAAATGTCTGATGGAAATGGCAAAATGTGCAAAATCTTGGATAGGTAAGAAACAAGACTCTCTTTATATGTAAAATATTGTAATTGCAATTTAAGCCAGATGTTTTTACATCTTGGAATATATGTGTCAGATGGACTTGGTGTTATTTCTTGAGTACAAAATAATTATAGAAAATAAAATAAGCTTGTTCCAAAAAAAAAAAGGGCAGAATTTAAATTGAAGCATGCAATGGGACTGCAGAATGCATAATATACATACACATTTTGTTTCCATTCTTCAGTCTAAACTGTCAATCTTTAACAGAAAACAGAGTTCAAAGTGACCGGGAGGGGCACAGTTTCCTCCTAAAATGTTTGGAGATTAGTCTGATCTGAGCAAGTCGACCAAAACGAGATTTGCAAACATGAAAACAATCACCTTCCTGCTCAAAGCAAAGCATGCCATGCACTGCTGCAAACCATCCTCTGAGAAGTTTCTCTGTTTTCACATCTCCACCGTCCTCATCTGAAATGTTAACATTTGTGATGTGAGTGTGTCACAGCGGACTTCGCTTTGAGGTCTTAAAAGGAACAAGCACTTTTCTAATTGTCAGCTCTTGCTCCCACAGCACATTAATCTGGGCATTGCAGCCATGGATTAGCTCCAAACAGAGGGGAAGTCCCTGCTGAACACACACACTCACCCACGCACACCCCCGCACACGCACACACACACATGCTTGAATATGCCTAAGCATGTACACTGTAAGCATCCAGTTCATGCATATGTGAGGACACAATACACACATATAATATTGGTTCCAGTGCGCCCGCTAATGAGAAGCAGCTTTTCTAACCGCTCACATTATGTGACATCATGGAGTCCCACTGTATTAAGTCTGTTAACATTTAGGAATATAAGTGAGTCAAGTCAGGAACCGTCAGTAAGCTGCAGGCGGGTGGCAGGGTGGCCTTGTGGTTACAGCAACCACCTTGTAACTGAAAGGTCAGGATGCCTTCAATGGCCCCAGATGTCCATCAAATTTAATTGAGGCCAAAAGCCTTTATGCACAGTAAGAGGCTCGAAATGTCAGATGAACACCAAATGTGCAAATGATACGCTTTGGGATTTGGCTCCAGCTTGAACAAAAATCAAGCTTTTATTGGTCAGGTCTTTGACTCCTGTAGTTATGAACTAGATTGAGAGCAAAGTCGGTCTTTGCTTTCCGACTATCTGAGCTGCAGGCGATCCGGATAGACAAGTTCTTGTAAACTGGGGTTGTTTTAAACGATTATTTTAGTAATCAATGAATCTGTCACGACAGGGTTTGGTACCATCGTCACAAACACAGAAACAGTTATGCTAGTTACACACAACAGGGTACTCTCTGCCAGCCATTTGTTGCAATTGGGATGGTAGGAAATGTATTTTTTGCTTCGGCCGTAAAGCTACGCTGAGCATCAGCTACAGCAGCCAGCCAGTGTGAGTCTCTGCCACACACTTTGCCATGAACCGAAGTATGCTGCGAACTGGCATCTAGGCAGCAGCTCCAGGAGGAGAAGGGTTGTCCTATTCCATGCATCATGCCAGTCATTTTAAGGATGCCTATTGATCCCCTGAAAACAACAAAAACATGAAAATCAATCAATAAATTCCCACTGGACCAGTCATAAGAGGCTGCTAGCATTTGGCATTCGTAAACAAAGCATAGGCGTAAGAGTGTAACATAAATCACCCGGCCGGATCAAGAGCCGCTAAATAGTTAAACTTCACCTAACAAAGCTTCGAGGCAGATAATTGGTCTTGAAGAATTTTAATAATCGAGGTACTCAAATCGTTCAAAGCATGTTTACGTAAACTGATAGCTTTTTGTTTCAAAGTCATCAACAGACAGTTTGGCTTAAAATTTAGTAATTTTATTTTTTCAATCTGTGTTTCAGTTGCTGGTATGATGATGGGAAGAAAAGACAAAAAACTGGTACTTAAAGGTTCAGAGTGATTGTCAGAGCAGCAAACTCAGGTGACTGCAAAAACAAACAAACAAAAGAAAAAATTACACACACACACTGCCAATTCCAAAGCGGGTCATTGTTTGTGAAGTAAGTAGTAATAGGCTGATAAGACATGGTGGGGGGAGCCCAATCTACTGCACTTTGGTGCTAAATTAAAAGCTTTCAAGCTGAGTCTGCATAATAAAACCAGGCTACAGGCAGCACGTTATGAATTTTACATTTTTGATCCAGATAGCTGAGATTCTAATCTAAGCAGGTATGAAAGTATCCACTTGTAAAAACAGAGATGGAAGGAAACACCTAAGCATAAAAACAAGTTTGGGGGAATCCCTCGAGTGCTGCAATAGCCAAATCAATCAATCAATAATCTTATAATGACAGAAAACAGTAAAACCCATGCAAGGTGCGCATAATAAATCATGTATACGCTTCAGTAAATCCGTGATTTAAAATTCAAAACACCCATTTGCTCAGAAAGAAGTATTGGGAGGAAATACGACCTGGAAAAACATTTTATTTTTCAAGAGATTAGGTCCAGATGTGTCCATTTTTTTCACAGTCAATTATGCAATTAGGATTCTGTCTTGAGATCCGTTTTGTAAAGCAAATCTGCCCTGGCACGGAGGCAACCAGCTTCACTATCGGACGGCCTTAATGCCATGATAGGACACGTGTAAAAAATAAATAATGATCCTTGTTTACATATGGATGAGAGGCACAATCCCAGGTAGAACAAAACTGTTTGTGTCTGTGGTTTCTCACCATAAATGTTCTTTCCAATAAGAAAAAAAAAAAAAATAGAAATCAAATCCGAAGTCTAAAGGTTTTTCTAACTTGATAAATAACTCTTCCTCTGTTCCAATGTTTGCAATTTCTCTAAGACGCAGACACATTTATGGCTAGAACATAGACGTCAATGTCAAAATTGAGAGGGGCAAGCTTTGGGTTGTTGACATGGAGTGACCCATATGTATTCCTGTCAGCCTTCACACACAGCTGCACTCAAATCTGGCAACCAGCAAACTCTGTAATAAACATATTGATGGATTCTACAGCAGCCAAAATAACCACAGGACCTCGCATTGTTACCTCCTGCTTTCTCCCACTGGAGTCCTCCCTCATGCTTGTTTAACTCATACATGTTAATTTATTGCTTTTGCATAAAACAGAAGTGTGTGTAATCTTTATCAGATCTGCATTGAATGCAAAGGCTGAATTTGCAAAGGAGAGTTCATGGAAATAGACCCGTTAGTGAATTATGCAGTAGATTTCTAATTAAAGAGCACATATCCGCATATAACCGGAATATGTAAAATTAATAAAATTCTCAAATGTAAACACTACATCTGTTACTTTTTTAAGCAGATATGGGACAGAAAACATAGTGGTTGTTTGACATATTAAATACCTTTCTAATGCGAAAATGTTAAATATGTGTGCTCACTCAATCCTTTTTCCGTGACTGGCAACAATAAAAGAAGTACAGAGTGAACATTTTTAAAGATCATCTAAGCAGAAAATCCAACTGAGATTTGTGAAAGCAAAAAGATTTAGCTGTTTTTTTTGTTGTTGTTGTTTTTGTTCTTTTTTATTCGTCATCTGCCAGTAGAGAATCTCTGTGGACATTTCCAGATTCTTAAATGGAACCAATAATCGGCCTCATCAAACTTTCTCCCTGTATTTTTATCCAAGATAATTAGAAACAGCAAAGTCATATTTTTTTCAATATCTGAGGAAAAACAGCTTAAATAGACGCTGTAGGGGCCAGTTGTTAGACGCTATCCGTAGACGGACTTGACATGACAGACGATTTCCTTAGAATAATATTTTGACAGCTAAATCAATGTTTAATTCAACATTTTTAGCACAAATTACTCATTTACTGCAGTAAATTAGAGATCGGGCTTGCCACAGAGCACTGTTAAATCCCTGTCTTGGTTGCCAGATTGTTAGGTCTCCAAACAACTGCGCTCAGTCTTCTAACTATCACACTTTCTTACATATTTCTCAACTTTAGGCATGAAAATGAACAGAGCGAAACACGACTGCAATGGAAAAGTTGTACCTTGCCCTTTAAAAATGAACTGACGTTGATTGGAAACATGTCAGATGTTACTTTGTTCGTCGCTACACAAATACTTTACATACATGTTTTCTGCTTTCAAACTGTAGCATGACTTTTCACCACTAGACTCATTAATATAAAACATTTCTTTTGTTTAACTTTAAACAATGAAACGTAGAATGTGAGTTGTTGCAGCTGTGTCAAGAATGGCGTGCACATGAACTGAAGCTAACCCTCACATAACAGCTATAATAGCGTTGCTCTGGTTTAATGATGAGTTACTCTGTGATTATTGTTTAGCCTGCCTAAAATAACTTTTAAAACAGGTGCAGCGCTATCAGAGACTCATATTTGTGGACGCATTCCGGAGCAGGCGAAGCTGGAGGTGTAAGGCTTTGAAAAGGAAAAGCGTACACAGCACAATCAGTCCTGAAGACGGATAAAGACAGCCGGGGGGGAAAAACTGTTTGCACTAAATCAAATTAGCTTTGTTCTTTGATTCAGTCTTCACAGTGTTTGTTAAAGGCAGATTCACAAAAAACAACATCCAGGTCACCACAGGGGCAATGCTCAGTTTGATTCTCTGCTTCGGTTTCCTTAGGGTTGATACTCAGAAAGCAGAAACATGAAAGATTCAATTATGGTTTCAGTGATTATATTTAATTATATCATGACTAATCATTTCATGCAGCAATTGAGGTCACAGGAAGCCAGGGCACTAGAAGGAACGGTGCAGACAGCTTCATCTCCTAATTAATTTTCCAACCATCATCTTCTCTTTAAATAAAATGTGGTAAAAATTTACTGGTGGCTTAATGCAGGTAATAATTTAAGTGGCCCAACAGTAACAAATGAAAGACCTCCATCAGATTGATTTTCAGTTCGGTAATTAAAAGGTTTGATAGACAGAAATAAACACGGACAAGGAAGGTTATGATTAGGCCTGTAAAGATGTTGATAGTTTTCTTTTCTTTTGGGATCAAAGGCGGCTATATTTAAAAATCTGAATGTTGTGATGAAAAAGTGCACATATAAAGTTTGGAAGCAAGTCCAAGTTCAGACCTCCATACTGTCTTACGTTACAATACGGCCAATTAGTACCATCATGGTCATTGAACCAGCATTTGGTAGCTTTGGCAGTGTGAGCCAAGTCCTGCTGGAAAATGAAATCATACTCTCCAAAAAGCTAGTCAGCAGAAGGAGGCAGGAAGAATAAAATGTCCTGGTAGATGACTGCATTGACTGTGGACTTCAGAAAACCCAGTGGACCAACATCAGATGACATGGTTCCCCAAATCATCACTAACTGTACATACTCGGGTGTAATGTGGGTCCACTGTCTGCAGATGGCTGAGATTTCTTAGTTGAATGTACTGATTTCCTACATTTCCCACATTTCTCACATTTTTCTCATTTCCACTTTGAACAACACACAATCCCTGATCCTCATCCAGGGCCTGAGCCATTTCCTCCGATGTATTTTTTTGGTCTCTGAAAATCCTTATCTGGACAATTTCATCCACATGATGGCAGCGATTCTCAACTTTATCAGCTCAAAAGGCTTGTTTCTTGCCAAACAGTTTATTATGCGACACCAACTGTGTGTACACAGGTATAAAAATTTGCGATGTCCGATACACGCGTACCTCTGAGTAGCAAAGCACGGCTCTCCCAATCTTCATCCACAGTGCTGAAAACGGTTCTTAGTGATGTAGTTGCATGATGAAAATTGCATCATCTTGTTTGCTGTTCTCGAAATGGACCCGAACTATTTTGCAAACAGTACAAAATGGTCAGAAGTCTGTTGCTGCATTTGATGACAATGCTGATGATTCCCTTCAACTAGTCCGCTTCAACGAGCTGGTTTTTGGATCCACAGGTGACACATATATTTTTAAGGAGCGTTTATCAGACAATTTGCCTACATTTGTCAGATTTTTTGATGAGGAAATTTCAAAGTTGCTCTCCTAGATGTCTGTATGTTTACGGTGTACTGAAACGGGAGAGGTGTCCCCATGTGGTCTTCACCTGGTGTGGAAGATGTGTGCGAATATGACCGTCCCACAACCACGTGTACATGAAAGCCTTTAGGAAGTTTTCCAAAAGAAATGCAAACTTTACTTCTGAATGTGAAAATAGGCCTTTGAACATTTAAGCAATGCTCTAGTTCTTTGTCTACTTAACTTGGTGAGACACATCTGACAATGTCTTTGGTTCAGAAGGAGTTTGCAAACTTCAGCCCATGTTCTGGATACGTCTGACTGCAGCTGAAGCCCAATCCTAGTTGGGCTTTGCTTCACAATTCATTCATAATTTCTCTCTTGCAGGTTTTCCAATTCAATTTTCCAGCTTTCAAACAGAACGCTGTGAACATCTAGCTTCTTTAACAGAAACCTTTTATGTCAATGACTGTGCTGGACAACTGAAAGTCAGCAGTTTCCCCCATGATTGAGTGGAATATAATATATTTCTGTCTAAAATATCTTTATCATTATCATGTATTGTAATTTTCTGAGAAATCTAAGGTTGTATTTTCTATAAGCTCTAACCCAAAATCTTAAAAATTAATCTAAATAAATTCTTGAAATTGTCAGGATTTTGGTGTGGGTGTTTTTCTGTCTTAGTGTGACTTCACTTTGAGAGAGGATCTTTGCAGGAGAACTCTGCTGGCTCTGTGCTGCCTGCACACCTGGGGTCAATCACCTCTTTAGGAGATTGGTGACTATAAGGAGCTACAAGATGGTTGGATGGTTAACTGTGATTGGAGACTTCAGTTCTCCAGAAACCTCTTGTGACTGTCTGTAGGGATATTTTTGTGACTTTCTGTGAGTTTATGAGTCTCTTGTGCTCCAACATTATGTTCACCCTGCAACCTAAGATGACCTAAAGCCACTTTTTTGCCCTTATGCCACCTGTATCTGATCTTTTCATGACAGTCTGAACAGAGATAGGATTTTTACAAACGTGACCCAGGCCACTTTGATATGACATCTTGAATCCAATTCGGATGTTTTCAAATATGACCTGTGTCTCTTCAATCAATTCACATTCATCCAACCTCTACATCAATAATGTGTGATAAATTTTGCTATGCTGCATCCATGTCACCAGGTCCCATTTTTTGCTAATCTAGAAGCATATCGAGTATTTAAACATATGCAACAAAGAGGGCACGTGGTGCGAGGAGGAGGAAACCTATTGCATACCAAGAAGGCCATGCATAATTAACCGAAAAGTGTTTTCAAGAGAGGGAGGGGCCCAAAATAAATCTTGAAAGACCTGACTATCACCCTCTTTGTCCGGCTCTTATCCAAATTTAGCTCCGCACACAACTAGAGGTTAATTCTTTTGACCCGGGACAAACTCTTTCCGCGTTATTAGGCATTTCTCCCGTTGACAGAAGCTTTCAAAGCCTGTTCGTTACAGAGCAAACATGTCAGAGAACGCACCAAGAATGCCAACTATCCCAATGAGGCAGCAGCTTCCTGTAGGTGGTCGACATGAGTCAATCCTTTACTGGACGCTGAAAGTCTTCAATGAAGTTATAGATCCAAATGAAGGCAAGATTGCATTCACTTAAATAGTGAGAGAGCATTGTACATAATTAACCAACTAATAACTTAGAGATTGACATATCTTTAAGACTTACCCCAGTTGGTACATTGGAACAATTAGGGAGATGAAGAGTTTTAAAAAATAAACTTGACTTAATGCCTCCTCAGTTATTATAATCGTCCTGCGATCTGCAGCTGACCACTAAGAACTTTCTGAAAAGCTCAGTTCTGCAGTGAGGTCAACCTAAGCAGCTGCAATTTCACTTATTTATGTTGTGGAAATAATCCCCTGAAGTTATGAAGCTCTTAATAGTTAGGTTTACTCTGGATGAAGCTTAGCTTGTTGCACGCTTCAGCAAAACCAATTTTAAAGACATTTTTCAGTTCCAGTAAAAACTCAGACTAACAAGAGTTGTTAGAGGCTGTCCAGTGGTGAGATTTTTTTTCACAAAAGTACATTGACCACAGCTGGGTAATTAATATTGAACCATATACATTTCATAATATGATTGTAAAAAGACTCACTGCATAGTAAAAAAGTATATAATTCTTGCTGGTGTGTATTTAAGTCACCAGCTTCGTTTCTGTTATAAATGAATGCAAAACTTTGTCAGTGTTCAGCTAATGTCAAAAATACGCAATTTTACAATTGTGGTATTTTCATTAAATAAGAAATGCAATTAAAATCACAGGTAAATAAGTTTGTTCATGTGAAAAATGCCGCGCCGTAGTCCTTCTAGTACTTCCTTGGCTGTTGATCGTGTGATGCAAAAAAAGTGTTTCCGTAGCAGTTCTGCAAAATAATTACATTTGGATCTGACTAAAAACCAAAACTTTAGAGTTTTTTTTATTTATTTTTTTTTAATTGACGCATTTCCGTTAAGCTAATTTATTTTCAAAACGTCAACTTGTGCAATTATATGGGTAATGGAAACAGCTAATGACAGTAAGTAGCGCAATGACATATCTAAAGAAATACCCTTAAAATATACCCTTATTTAACGCAAGCGTAAAAACACTTGTAGCTATTGGATCAAGGTTCGGTATGAGGGCAGAGGAAAGATAATTGTTTTGAATGAATAAAGAGGATCCAGTACCACAAGGCCTTCTGCCAAACGGCTCACACCTGTGGCTGTGCTGCACTCACCATAACAGGGTGACATGAAACAGAACACTGGGCTCGTTGTAATTTGAAAGTTATTTTACAAACCATTATCGTAAATTTCCCTTTGAGGGCCCTTTCTTTAGTATCAGTTTATGATCCGTCAGTTGGCCCCCAGGGCAAGGGGAGCGGGAGGTGAGCCGAGCGCGCTCTCTGTGAGCTAAGCGGCAGCCTCGATGTGTCATGGGAAAGAAAACATGTCCCCTGTGGCCGGCCTGTTTAAGGTATCCCGTTTTTAAAGGCTGACTTCTCCCTTTACTGCCGACATCACAGGCTGGTCTGGCCCCCGAGCCAGTCACAAACAGGAAGTCTCTGCTAATCCTGGTCTTCCCTAATGATGCAGAGGAATTCTCAATATTCCTATTGTCTTCCTGTATATGCTTCCTTTAAACCTTTAACTCTGAACCTTTCCAAGACCAGGGATTAAGACGCAAATAAAATCACCGACCTGAGCTTATGAATGAAAAAGATTTTTATACATCATCAAAGACACTTTGCGAATAAATGGTGTGGAGTCTGTGTTGTACTTAAAAAAAATACTTAATTTATTCCAAAGAAAAATTAAACGTTGTCATAACTCAAATCATGAATCATTTTGAATGGTGACACTGTGGACAGGAAGGATCTCTGGTAGCAGTCAGTCTTGCAACAAATTTGAAGAGGCCTCTGACCAAAGACTGCTGCTGTATCATAGTTTCATGCCTGCCATGCAGACAGCTAAATATCCGGGGACAGAGTCGGCATTCCACAATAACATGCCCTGGATGACACTATCAGGCTTCGGCTAGCACTGCTAATCCACCTCATTTACTTTTGCCATTCCACTTGAAGGGTTAGTTAGAATATCAACAAGGTTTTGAACACGTTTATAATGAAAACATAGCTAATGAGTTCTACTCCAGCGGTCTACAAAGTCAGCATCTGATGCCGCTGAGCACATTTGGGATGTGGTGAAACTTTATATGTGCTTCAAGGTGTGTAGCTGACGAAGCTAACTGTGCCAATATGTAAATATGAACCAGAACCTCTGAGGAGTTTAATGAACACCTTGCTTAAGCCACGGAACCGTTTCTGAAAGCAATGTGTTCATAATTCAGTGGGCTGTAAGTGCAAATCCTTACGCTGGAGAGAAAAAAAAAAGCTACTTCAGTTTCCTGTAAATGCTTTGTTTTATTTACCTGAAAACCAGATGTTCAGAAGAGAAACTGCAAGCTCTCAGACTGGAAGTAACAAAGCTGTCTGATAACCTGGGGCTGTGCAGACAAAGTGTTGGGCCACAGCCTGGTGTGCCGTGAATGCTGATACACAGATTACAGCCGGGTTTG
This sequence comes from Poeciliopsis paucimaculata, assembly GCA_903067055.1. Classification (NCBI taxonomy): domain Eukaryota; kingdom Metazoa; phylum Chordata; class Actinopteri; order Cyprinodontiformes; family Poeciliidae; genus Poeciliopsis; species Poeciliopsis paucimaculata. The sequence continues at coordinate 93,193 of CAEGAD010064816.1, forward strand.
TCATGGGTACAGTCCAGACCAGCTCTGCTCCTATCAGCGTTATCCCAAAGCACTCAGGCGTGACATCTGCCAAGAGGCCTGCTGCAGGGTCCGGCCTCATCACCGGGAACACATCCAAGTCAAATATTGTTGCCCTCGCACACCGTGGGGCAGCACCCTGTCACAACTCCTCTTTAACCAGGAGGTGATGTTTATGACGGCGCTCGGAAAACGAATTCCACGAAGACGAGGAGCGGATAGAGGGTTCAACGTACCACACACAGCCATGGACTTTGATTACAAGCTCAGAGGGTGGTGTGTTTGAGCTCTTCCTCTTCTCCATCGCGGCTTCGCCAGCGTGTTATCAGCTGTGGAAATGTCCGACGCAACTCTCTGAAGGAGCGGGATCAAAGTGGATGACATAAGCCAGCGCTGCCTTCAGAGGAAGGAGATAAATGCATTGAGCAGGGTCTTTATCAAAGGCCTCCTTGTTTAAGATCCTGATTAAAGCTGGAGGACCTTGTCCTTCCCCCAATCCCGGTAGACATAGGTGTTCAAACATGATTTTGTTTTAGTTGGCCTGCCGCTCCGCCAAGAAGCTCCCCCTTCAGGCCTTACCATGAGACTCCCGCAATTGCCGGCTGTCACACCACAGCACAAGGGATCCACAGTGTTTTCATTGAGTTTTTCAAAGCATGAATTACACTCCAGCTCAGCCCTGAGAGGGGAAAGGAATAATAAAAACTGTGACTTTGTTTGATCTCTGATTTTCTTTTTTTGAGGCAGGGGAACAACAGAAAATGTGGCCATGCGGTGTGAGAAAACATCAGCGACACGAATCATATCAGGTTGTGCAAACAGGTTTATCTTTTTTCCCCTCATTTCCTGCGTTCTGTTGACCGATATCTGAATTATTTCTGTAAGACAAGTTGAGCAGATTTATTTTCTCCGTCGAATGGGATAAGATAAATGAGGCGTATTGCAGAATTACAACGAGCCGCCACTGGGATATCAGCTCAGCCAGATGGGAGCTGGAAACAGGCCAGGAAGTAAGATAACGACATGTTGGCACAAACTGCTTGTTTTGATGATTTTCCTGTTGTACCCGGTAACTTTAGAGACAGTTAAAGCATAAAGATACATTCTGAGCCTCCTGGGCCAGACAAGATTTCCAAAATGATTTCTATTTAGCAAACAGCAGAATAGTAAGAGAGATGAAAGTGAGGAACTTTTAGGGTTTTTCTTCTATAAGCTCATCACAGGTGTTTCGGATTTTGGTTCGTTCCTCCTGACAGAACTGGTACAACAGAGTCCTGGTTGTGCTGCTTCATGAACACACACTTTTTCAGTTCTGCCCAGTTTTTCTTATGGGTCACAGGTCAAACCCTTCACTCCAAAACATTGACCTTGTCGGCCTTTGACTATTTCCTGACTAGTTTATGCTTAAGTTCATTGTCCAGTTGGAAGATCCATTGATATCCAAGCTTTAACTTCACGGCTGATGTCTTCAGATGTTGCTTCAATATTTCCACATAAGACTCTTTCCTCATGATGTCCTGACTCATCATAATGCAGCCACCGCCATACTTCAATTGGGATAGCGTTCTCAAATAACGTCTCTCTCTCTGTAGTCCCTTTTGAAAAATGGCTTCCTCCACATTGAGTGGCTTTTCAGCCCAGGACATTACACACAGTGGATAATGAAACTCTGACTGGCTTCAGTCAGCTTTTTCACAAGGTTATTTGCTTTCATTCTGTGGTTGAAATGCAAATTTTGCACCAACACACGTTAATCTCCGAACCAGAGAAGTCAGCTCCTTCCTGAATGGTGCCTGAATCATGAACATTGACTTTTGCTTAGGCAAGCAAAGTTCTTTACATGTGCTCTGTAGCCTTTTCCACACTGATAGATGTCAGTAACGCTTAGATTGGGGCATCATCTGTTGCTTTTGAAGCTATTCCAGCCTACTTCACGTCGCCGGACAAATTCTGTTTAAATGATTTATTGGTTCTACAAGTCGGAGAGGATTCAGGCCAGTAAAATCGGACCATAAGAGTGTTTCGTCATATTTTTTTCATTATACACAACCTAAAGTCTACTTTTAAGAGAAGAAAACTTGTAAGTTGCAATTGGGAAGTATGCTCAAATTTGAAGCCCCCAAATCATTTATTTTTCAATCCTCTATTTCTTAGTGATAAATAATATCCCCAGGGTAAGAATTATGCATTTTCAGCACCTTGTTTCTTTGTGCTAGCTTTCAGCATTTCTCACAAGGATGCGGCCAGAGTTTCTCAGTGAATTACATTTTAAAATAACCATGTCAGGCATTTCTGCTGAGGCATGAAACCACAAACATCGTCCAACTTCCACTCAGCATATTTTCTACATGCCTCCACTGTTCCTTTACTTAAGGTCTAGAAGTAAAACAGACATTAAACAAGAGAAAAGAGTAAAACAAGAAGCTGATGATCAGGCTATGAAGTATTCAAAGAAAAATAATACAATAGTCAAAAGTTTATATTTTTATCAACTTGGTCACCTATCTGGGAAAATATGGAGGCGTATATGGAACATTTCTTCAAGATTTTAAGTGACTTCAGCAGAAAACTGGAGATAAATTATTGGCACCCCTGCTTCTAAAAATTGCAGGGCAGTAGCCCTTGAGGACTGGAGTTGGAGACCCCTAATTTATTGGTTGTTATGGAGATTTGGTGACCACAAATGCCTCACTCCTGCAGTTTCCCTAACAGTGAACCTTGGAGATTTAGCTACTTCCAGTAACGTTCTCCTGACCAGCACCATTTCTACTCCTTACAATGTATATTTCCCATTTTGAAGAGCGATAAAACAGAGATATCTGTCACTTTATGTTAGACTCCAGTGAAATTTATTTAACTACCGATTAAATCCCAAGAAATTACAATGAATTTAAAAGAATGAATTATAAAATGCTGATCTTTTTCTGCACTGAATATATATTATGTAATTAAAAGTATAGGTATTACACATATTAATTGCAGGTTTTGTCAAATGTGGACAGTGCTGCGAATAAATACATAAAATGAATGTTGAAATAATCACAACTGATGTGAAGTCTTTTTCAGAGCAGGCAACTTGTATGAAACCGGCTTACGCTTCCAGCATTTGCTAATAAACTTTACCAATCTGTGTTTCTCTCCTCAAAGAAAGTCACACACATGTTAATATGTATTACAATTACGTGGAAATATGCAAAGAATCCGACCTGTCTACATTTCAGAAGCTTGAAAGTTTAAACCATGAGCTCAAATCTTTGGCATTTCGGTGCAACTGAGAGCCGAGAAGAAAAAAGACAGACCAACATTGACCTGATGAGAAACTGTCCATCAACAACAGCTGGTCTCATAGGATACGGACCTAAAACACAAACTCCTGCACTTGCTCTTGGATTGACGGGAAGCGAGGGAGGGGAGGCACTAACTGGGCCAAAGACCGGGGATGGACGATCCAGCAGCTGAAGACTGCATGCGCAGGACGCTCCTGGAAGACTTGTGCAGAGCGCTAAGTAGGAGAGATGCTGTCCAGTATTTACTCAGGTGGAATAATACAGCCAAGCAGTCCAGTGTGTAGTGATAAAACAAAGAGGATTCTGAAGAATGCACTCCATATGCGGCTAAGAACCCATCCGGTTTAGCTTAATTCCAAGTTTGGGTATCGATGTTTTCACCATAAATGAATTCCTTCAACATTTGCAGGGAGAACTTATTAGTCCAAATAATTAACAGGAGAGTTCTGGTAAATAAAAAAACACATCATCGGAGAAAAAAAAAAGAGTCTGAGGGTGGAGGCCAACGCAATGAGTGGAGCAGCAGAAAATGCTTCAAGACATACCTTAGAGCCCAGTTTCACATGTTCCCCATAGGCTGGTGGCTCACATTACTTTAAAGTAGCAGATTCTGAGCAGCTGTTGACAAGCTCAGACACTTGGCTAAGCTGCACGTCACCTTGAGGAATCATCATGTTCAAAACGTCCTCTGCCTCCGTTCCTTTTAAATTAAACATAAGCAGCTCAGTCAGATTCTTTGTGACTGAGTTTTATCCGTTTGAAATTTGTCGTGTGGAAACAAAATCAAGAGGAGTGAAACTGAAAAATGGGATTTTACTGAAGAAATTCAACTGTTTTCTCAAAGGAAAACAAAACCAACCAGGAGTTTTTCTTACTATGAGCAACGCAACTTTCTAAATTACACAACTTCTGGAATCCACAGCAATTAGGCGATGTGCTTTCTTCTCTTTAATGCATTGCAGTATTAAGATGTTACGTGTGGACGCATCTGAGCATGCAGCAGCACAGAGTAGATGAATCTTTCAAGTTTAATTCAGTCGACGTAGCCCTTGGCTTCCCTTCCCAACAGGCAGCCAAGAAGAAGATGTATCCAGACAGAAACTGGAACAATTTAATCGCTGGTGTCATAAATATGGAAGATAGAGAACATGTAAACAAAAGCAGTCAATAATATATGACTTTACTGGCCAACCAGCTGCTACTCAATAGGAAGACATAAATAACCAAAAATGAGCGATCTGAAAGCCTAAGTTTAATGTATGTTGCTTTCAGCTCTGGGTCAGCCTCTGTGGGTTTGAAAACAAATTTATCACTGAACTTTCAACGTAGTGTGTTGGTTTCTAAACTTTGAGATGATATAATAAAAGCTCCATAAGGCAGGTGCACATTCCTGCAGCGATACACAATCAGGTAGCATTCGGCTGAAATCTTCCACCTGCCTTAATATTTTCCCCACATGCCTTTCCATAGATTGATGGAGTGAAAACATACCGAGGTCAGGGGTCAACAAGAGAATGAGTGAAAAATCTGAAATAAGAATACATTATGTCTGGATGTGCGTTTAGCTACTGCTGTTGCATGATGGAGCGTATCTTCAGGACATCTGGAGCGAGATTAGACAAAGCTGTATTTTTTAAACAATTCACAAAAGTTTTTTTGTTTTTTTTATGCTTATCCAGATCATTGAAATACAGATGAACCGATCAGGCTTTTCCTGACCAGTACCAGTTCTGGTTTCTGTTGGGTTTTACCCCTTTGTACGTGGCATCACGCTCTTCAGAAAGCAACCCACTCTGCCATGACGGATATCAAAACAACATATATGTACTCCTGTAAAGCTTACAAAAAAACACAGTTGGCAGCTTAAAATCACTTTAGTTGATTTCACTGAAAAAATGGTAATAGGGTGCTGCTGGTAAAATATAATGAAGAACCACATTATGGAGAAGGTACACATGTAATAATTAGTAACCATGTACAAAAAAACAACTGTAAGCATCTAGACTTCTGTACACTTTAAGTTAGCTCTGGAGCAAATAGCAAATTAATGCAGCTTTAATCAAATTAACAGACGAGTCAGAAGGGAAACGTATCTGTCGGTTTCTAAGTTAACCATTCCCATTTTTACATAAGTCTCATCAAGACTTATATACTTGATGAGTCATGACTTCATCAAGTAGAAGCCATCATGGCGCCTTGTCTGATTGTGTGATGCAGTTACTAAGAGTTAATAATGTATTTCTAAGACCTTTAAGAGATTCAACCTGACTGTTTACTGTGTATATAGACATAGGAGAAGTAGCAGATAATGGTAAAGAAGAAAGGATGTGAAATACAATCTGAAGGTAAATATTTCAGCCTCACTCAGTCAAAACTTTTACTGAATTGCCTTTGGCTCCAATTACAGTTGCAAGTCTTTTGTCTCTACCAGTTTTGCACATCTGAAGAAACGTTTTGCCAGTTACGCTTTCAAAATGCCTCAAAGTCAGACAGGATGGAAAGGATCTGTGAACACAGATTTCTATTCTTCCCACAGATTCTCATTTTGATGTAAATGTGGACTTTGACTGGGCCATTCTTACACAAGAATATGTTTTGATCTAAATCAATCCATTGCAGCTCTGACTGTATGTTTAGGCCCATTGAGCTAACTCTAGCTCAATCTGGACTTATACTGAGACTGTTACATGCAATTGGACTCTATTTACTGTTACTGCAGGCATTTGGATCTTAGGGGTTCGACTCAGAGAGCCGAACAACTGAAGAACCGAAAACGAAAAGTGTAAAACATTGATTTATGTTTTTTATTCCTGGATATTTCTCAGTTCAGGCATTTCTTTATATGTGTCAGATGGAGTCAAGTTGTGGAGCTAAAAAGAAAAATACATGCTGATTAGGTCAGATCTCAGATATCACAATGGTTCCTTCTTGGGACAAAAAGTCCTTTTTGTCCCCCTGATAGATGGTTCCAAACTGTTGAGGCCTTCACCCCACCTCTCCTCCACTCAGTGACACCATTCAAGTCAAGGTCATACGATAGCCCTGCAGGACTCTTTCTTTTCTAAAGATTGTCCACCTTGGTCCTGCTGCTTTGAAATCAAACTTGCCATTGTTGTTTTTACTGCCCATGACAAGGACAAAGGGACTGGGCAACAGGGACACACACACGGCTTGAAATGCAATAGGGCTGGGAATTCCTCTTTTAATTTCAATGCTATACTTGATCTCTGAGCTGCATGACTGACCACCTTATTATCTATAGCGACAGGAGCTTATCAATACAGAATTCGCTGGGTCCACAGACCAAAGACAAACACATCCTTTATGCAGGATGTCCCCTCTGGGCATGAGACTCGCTGCACAGACCAACCAGTTAAATTCCACAACTAAGAGTAGGAGACTGAAAATCATGTGTGGACAGTTAGACTGGCTTAAGTAAATAGTCAGAAAAAAGGAATTTAGTTTATATTAAATGCTTACATTAACTTAATTTATCTGAAAAAATTTACATTTATGCAGAATATGTGAAAGTATATTAAAACTGTAGAGTATAACTTTTATTTAAGAAAATGTTTTTTTTTTTTTTTTAGGGATTTCTGATCCAAATAGGGATTTCTAAAAACAGGTACAGATAAAAAAGTATACATTTTGGGTTGGCCATGAACAGCTGTGTATACCGTGGTAGTCTGTGTAGGTTGTGTAAACATTACACAACCTACACAATCAATTTAAGCACATTTTGAAGGCGACAGTGAGCTTCACTACTTCATCACTGACTGCCTTTAAGTTTCCGGTCTTCATCCTGATCAACCAGGGAGGAGGGCAGGTGTTGGCACCACACCTCCAGCTTTAAATGCAAACTTTCCAACAATGGACACCCTCAGGCATCCTGTCCAGGTGTGACCTGGATTTGATTAAAAGAAAGCCTTACCCAGCGCAAATAAAGCCAAAAGCTGCCCAGGTGCAGCTTTTGTTTGTTTAGTGACTTCTGCCAGGGAAGCAGCTTTTGCAACAGGCTCTGAGAAGTCAACGCACAATAAAGGGCAGACTCTGAAAGCTCGTCCACACCAAACCTGACTCCTCACTGGAAAACAAAAACACAAAATGCATTCAGGCTGTAAGTTTGAATGATTTCATGGAGTTTAATTACTATTCTCAAGAGAAGCGACCAGATGGGACTCCATACAAAGAGTTCTTTCAATCTTTTGTAAGTCTCAAAGACGCCTAACAATTGTATTAACACGTGTAGTTTCAACCTGACTCTGAATGCTGAGACTGACATAAAGGAGCAACAAAACAGAAGCTGTCCAATGGAGGAAGAGGAAAATGACTTATTGATGAAAAGAAATAAACGCAATAAGAATCATTTTTGCCAATTATAATTTTAACCAGTAACAACCTTCCACTACCAAAGCCAAAACAGTTCAAGCCACAATCTTAATTTCTTTAAGATAATACAGTAGTTCTGCATAAAAAAATAATAATTGTTGAACTTTATCACCCTTTATCTTGTAAAGTTAGTAAATATAATTTACAAAACAAACAGCATCTTAAAAACAAAGGAACCTTCAGACAGGTGTGGAAGTTTAAAGCAACGCTAGCTTCTAAAATTATATCCCAAGTTTTGAGCATCTCCCATATCAGAGAACATTTAGGCTGGGAGAGAAGAGCAGTGTGCAAAAAAAAAAAAAAGAAAACAGCCAAGAGGCCTGTGGTAGCTGTGGAGGATCTGCAGAGATCCACAGCTCAGGTGGAGGAATCTGTAGATAAAATATTTGCTAGTGAGGCCTTAATAGAATAGTGGAAAGAATAATAGCTCTCAAGTCGTGTAAAAGGAATAAGACCATCAAGTTAACTGAATATTTTCCATTTTTGACCTGCTTTTTTTTTTCTTTTTTTTGAAACGGTGGTGGAAAAAATCTGACAGTCATCTGTCATTTTTACCGATCACGATTCTCACTGACTACATGGTGCAAATATTTATAACTTCACACAGAGAGTACATGAAACTAAATCCCTCCCATCTTACATTTTTATTTGTAAAATTATTTGTCACCGTCTTGTATTACCTCATCATGCCATGAAGTCGGTGAAACATGGGGCGAAGTGACAAGCAGTGGTTCAACATTTACAATCTCACTGAAAGTTTGTGATTTTAACATGACAAAATGGAAAATTGTTGAAGGACTGAAGACTTTTACAAGGTGCTGAGTGTGCTAGGAACCATTGCCCCTTTCTTTTGTTTTAAAACCAGTTAGTGCTTCCATCAATGTGCATGCCACATACAACACAGCGCTATGAAAGAGATACCTAAAGAAACAAAATTGTGCAAACATTGAAAAGATGATGTGGAAAGTGGGAGCATGTGGCGGAAAAATGACTGCTTCCCATTAGAGTGCAAAAATGTGCAGATATGAGGAGCTGGAATGTGTTAGCATGAAGGATCCTTTGGTTCAAGGAGGACAGCAGATAGGAGCTTATGTCATGTTTTTAATATGCTTTTAAAAAACTGGCAGAAAAGAGAAGAATCTTTAAAATGCTGGGTGGTCTTACTATCAAATTAAAGATAAACACGGCTACCCTGACCATTTTATAAAGTGGATTCTGAGTGGAGAGGGAAAAAAATTACTGCTACTCAACTTCATAAATCATAATTGTTTGCAATTTGTTGCAGCTGTTACAATGCAAACAGAACATGTTTTACATATGTATAAACAGCACTTTGATATATGCCTACTGGCAAATTGCAATTAAAATTTCACAAACTATTCCTGCAGTACAAAATAAATGCTTGAAACAAGATATGGCACGCCTGCACACATGTGCGAGCGCTGCCTGGAATACATCTGTCTAATGTAAATATACCAATGAGGTCAAGCCTCGTCAAACTGCATTAAGATTACCTGTTACACAAACAGTTTCAAAGAGAAGAAGCATTAAGCGGACAAATGTGGCCTTAACTTTAAACGAATGGGGCTCAAAGGAATACAAGCATCTTCCAGATCCAATTTTTCAACCAAGAAAGTTCCAACAAGCTGGAAAAATATTGTGTCAGCAGAGCAAGGTTGGTGATACACATTGCAATAGCTGACTTGTTTTTTTATTTTCTGCAATGCTTATCTACTAATAATTTAACTTAAATGATTCTCTAAAGAATAAAAACAGAAGCTCTTTAAGTTTTTATGTGTTAATGTTTCCACAGTCAAGATGCCGGGGGAATCCTTTGGTGTTACTTCTTCTGTGCGCTTCATGCGAAAGAATGAAGAATCTAAAGAAGCGGTTACATGTTTTACAGTCATCTGAAGTCATCTCAGTGGTTTCCAGGCAGCCAACAATTGCCTCTAATAAGCTAAAGAACCTCTCTTATGGAAGAGAGGTAAAAACTCCACTTGTTTTTAGTCCCGCATTTTGGGAGTGAATCATGTGAAGTCCATCAGCACTGATGCAGTGTAAAGAACAGCGCTCTTCACCACATGCACAATCCCTTCATCGGCCCAAGTCAAAACTAAGATCAACCTGATTACCACCAAAGCGTTTTCCGCCCAGATATTCTTAAATTCTCGGAACATTTCCTCCAAATATAAATGTAAAAAAAAAAAAATCCACATCCCTGGACAGACTTTGCACACAAACTTTATTTGGAGAGGATCTTTGAAGAGGGATTTTCTGGCTGAGTGTGTTGGAGTGTGGGCATTTATCAGAACTGCTTCCCCCTCTGTTGCAATCTGCCCCACTGTCCACTGCAGGCCAAACCATCAACCTATCAGCAACACCTGGACAATCTCTCAGTAGCATCCCTCAGAAGGCCTTAATGGTCCATAAACTTTTTATCATATGATTTTAATTAATGGTGAAAGCTTAGAGGAATCTGTTTGGATTAAACATCTGCTTTGAGTCCAGACCTGAAGTCAAAATTTAAGACTTTCACATAATTTTCTTACAACTTGCTGAACTAAACAGCTACTTATTGAAAGCAGAATCACATAATAACCTAACCAAAAATGATCTGACTAATCCAAACAACATTGAAGCAGAGTTCAAAGTCAACAAAACAGTTTTTCTTTACAGGACAACACAAGACAACCATGTGCAACCTTCTGATATATTTTCAGACACATGCTTAGAAATATTTGTGTTCTTCAGAAAAAAACCATGAAAGCATGCAAACTCCATGAGGAAAGGTCTTAAAATTTAGTTTTTGCAAATTAATTTTATCAAAATTTTGAGAGGAAGCTGCACACAGTAGTATTGGGTTCAAATCCAGGCTCAGAAAGTTAAATAGCTTATGATGGTCGGGGTGCCATGATGGACCCCAGCCTCTTCATGGTTCAATTTATGTAGATTCACATATTTTCTGATTTTATTTATTTATTTATTTATTTTTTCTTTTTTTTCAGAAAGTGAGTCTAAATATTTTAAAGAAAATGCAGGTTCGAAACAACTCAGTAACGCTACTTGACACGCTAATGGTTGGTGTTTGTAAACCAGCCAATCCAGAAATGCCATTTATTTTCCTTACTGCTGATTGGTTGTAAGAGCGGAGATTAAGAAGATCATGAATGTTAGCTTCTGTAGTACAACCAACACTGTTTCCACTGTACGTATGAATGCATGCTAAAGTATATTTGGTGTTTGACACAGAAAGTTTCCAGCATTTATAAATGGTGCCTCGGCATTTGTGGATTTGACCGAGTCATCGATGGTTGAGGTTCCTAAACTGCCATGAATACCAAGAGTCTACTGTGGAATCGTAGTGCTTATTACATGTTCAGGGTGAAGTTTGAGGGTTTTATTCTGTGCAATCAGTGCAACATGTAGATGAGAAGTAACAAAACTAGGCAATAAACAATGTTTCCATTGTGAAGTTTGGCCATTTTTATAATATTTTGTAAAAACACACACAATTGTTTTTCTAGATACAGTTTTCCAATATTTATAAAGATGATAAAGTTGAAAAGGAGATAAAAATAAATTGTTAAACCTTATTTAACACCTTTAAAGGTGTTTGAAGAGAAACTCTAATTAGATGATATGGAGTAAAATCATATAAACTATACAGAGGAATGATGAAGCTCCTTAAATCTGAAATATTGTGTGAAGATTAGGATGAGGCCTCTTTAATATTTATCACTGTGCTTTAATCTAAGAACAAGGTGGTTTTAGTGAGGGGGTCTTATGGTTGGGAAAGGGGGCCGCCAGCTGGCTTTGGTGGTATTTGGGGAGGGACTGGAACTGGGAGGGAGGGCCATTTCCACTCAGCTTGACACAGTATGGATTTTGTTTCCATCCTAATGGAATTGCAGAAATATTTGAGGGGAATCCCATTACGTAGCAATTGGAGTGCTGTAATAATGTACTCACAGTCATTTTCCCACTGCGGTTGGCCTCTTCTCGCTCTGCCAGGGCCTTCAGGAAGTTATCGTTGAGCTCCTTTCCTGTACTTGCCAGTGTCCTGGAAAAGACAACACTCAAAAGGCTTGAAATGTTTCTCTAAACCTGAAAAAAGTCACATCAAGACTTAGAGGTTCTTTATTTATGGGAGGATTTTACATGTTAAACCCCTCAGAGTGCTGTCCTCTGATTCTGCTTATTAATTAACTAAAAAAAAACAACAAAAAAAACTCAATGAATAGAAATAAATCTGTCCCTTTGAATCTTGGAAGTGATTTTTCCAGACTGGCTTTAACACAATATTACATGCTTTTTAACAAGTAGCTGTTAAACTATCAACACCAAATATAATTCACCATTAAAGGTTTTCCTCTTTATCATAATTTTCTTCGTAGGAAACATAAATCCACAACTATAAACCACACGACTCTGTGACTGCTTTCTCCTCCTAGCTTCAAGCTGTTTCCATAGAAACATGGATTTTGGCGCACACTAATGGATCCGCACCTGAAAAAACACTGGCACTTGTATTTGAACCATTCACAGTGCGGTGCGAGCAACCGAAGTCTGACATGCGGCCACGGCGGACAGTACACAACATTCATCAGATCCACATCTTAACGCCTGCAAACGGGCCGCTGGAGACAATTCAAGATGAAGGAGAACTATGTAGAAAAAGATTATTACCTATCAGTAGGTAATCATCTACAATAAACTAAATTAGGACAGTGACGCATTCTACATGCATTGTTTGTGTCTGTTTTTTATATCTCATTATTTTGCAACTTTGGGAATTTAAGCAGATATTTTTTTCTAACATATTTATTAAGATGCATGCAAACATAAAACCCCACATACTTTTTAATACTTTTTTTTTTTTTACAGCTAAAGTACTTTTATCATGTCTGAAGGAGTTCATCAGACTTTAAGGCATGGGTCTGCGACGTTTGTAACAAAAGAGCCATTTTCAGACACATAAAATTCATTTGGAGTCACAAATGTTTCACAGTAACTTAGAACTTTTAATAAATATTGCTATAGCAAATGTGTTATTTTAAAAGAATCACAATGTTCTTATTATTATGATTTTCTTTTTAAGAAAAATGCAAAGATTCATCAGAAAAAGGACAACTTAGATCTAAATACAATTTACTGATATTTGTAATTTCATTCTGTTGTGGAAATTCAATTACAATTACATTTTAAAACAGTTGTTGGGTTCTTTTTCTGTTACTTAGTTCAGTCCATTTTCTGACCATGACATGATTTTTGTACTCTAGGTTCTTAAAAAATGACTAAAGTGAACACTTTAATGGAAATAAATGACTTTATTTTAAATAAGCAATAAAAGTCCAAATAAAAACTTTAACGACCTTTTACCAAAGCATTTTCATCAAAAACTCTAATTCTTTGAGGTCACCATCACTCCCAAAATGTCAACATTACATCTGATTAATTAATAATGTTACTCCCAGTCACAAAAAGTAAGTTGGAAGGATGGAGAGATGACTTTAAACCCAATTTATCCTGTGGTATAAATAATATTTGACTCGGCTGTCTATAAATATTATTAATATTACCTCCATTAATAATCACCATCAACCAAAAGCCACCTTATTGTGTATCTAATCTTTATCTGCAGTTCTGTATCTGCAGTGCAATGGAAACTCAGGGTGTGGAGTCTGAGTGCATTTTCCTAAATTATGTTTGTCCAAAAATCAGACAAGTTACTTTATTTCCAATTTCGTAGTGAATGCCACATCAAGCACAGACAAACAGCCAAATATTTATTTTAACCTGGATTAATATCACAGTAGAGTAAAGGAGTTGTTACCTTTCCCAGAAATGTAATAGGATTTAAATTTGGCCTGTGCCTCGTAGTGAAAGTGTTAGAGGAATCTCACGGTGGTAAAAGTGCAGAGACGGCACATATTTGGAGGCTAAAACCTCACTCCATCTTCTGAGTGAGTGAAGGATTGCTGCTGGGTCACGGGGGCCGAGGGCCCAAAGTAAACACAGGTGTTGAGGAGCCAAGGAACCGGGGTTACCCCATCCAGTAGCACGAGCAACACACAGTCACACAGAGTGAACGATTCTCCGCCGTAAACGTGGAGATTTCCGTCGGTTAACAAATTTCTTATCAAGCCTCATTTAGGAGGGATAACAAGGAAGTTTCAATGAAATGATGGTTATTAGTTCCTAATGACTCGGCATTAAGGAGCCCAGCCTTTTAAGTGTCTTGTTTTAGGATTGTGGTCAGGCAGGTGGGCAACATCATTAGGAAAAATGAGGAGGGAGCAGAACAGTCATCATCTGGCCTGGTGAAAACAACTCGCATGCAAGAAGAACGTCTGTCCTGAAAGAGGAACGTTTTCACGAACCAGAAGGTGAAACTACCTGCGTTGTCATGTTGTTCCACAGGGATCCAGGAAACACAGAAAATTTTAAATGAATGAACACAAAAGATGCAAATGTGGATTGAAGCTGTTTAATGTTCCATTCTGAAAGGCTTCTTCAGTTCTTGTGATATACCAGGATCCCCAATTATTTTTTATTTTAGATTGCCAATAATGAGAATTTTTGGTGTATGAATATATATATTATTTTTATTCATACATTTATAAGAGACAAATAAATACTGAACTAATTAGATATGATTTTAACACATTTAATTTAAAGACAAAGATGGAAGTAGAAACATATCAGGTACGTCTGAAAAACAAAATAACTGTTTCTAATAAAAAAGTTTTTAATAATTTATAAAAACAGAAACACAATGAATGTTATTATGCAGTTAATTTAGGTTTTGAATAATAATTCACACATTTAATCATTTTGTGTATTTAATCAAACATATTTATAGGAACATGGCTACATTTTTTTAGATTAATTTGCAGTTTTATTTACACAATCCCAAGTATAAACATGTATTTGATACATTGTTAAAAATATGTATAGGCCAGAATGGCATTGGACAGTAATGCCAATAAAAATGCATCTCTCCACTTCATGTATATAAATGTAAATGTTATCACTTATCTCAAACTGTAAAAAGCTAAAACAAAAAAAAGTAGCCAATAAGTCCGATGTTTTCTCGGCTTTCCGTATTGTGTGTGTTACAGATGAAGTTTATGTAACGCTTTGTGCGCCTCTGTTGGGGGTGACCAGCTGCGGGTGCTTTGCAGCTGTTTACATGCGTATAAACACTCCACTCCACTTCGTTCCAAATCCCTGAGGCCTTTTTCCTGAGCCTGAAATGAAGTTTTCAAACTATTTACTCTCTCCAATAATTACACCAACAGTTTTGTGTTTACATACTTTAAAACACTTTTGCTTGGTTCGTCCTGTGAGTTTACGTGGGTGGAAAGACTGCAATATTCCCCGCATAGGAGAAATCAATAGCACAATAATATACAATAACAAGACAAATGATAGTTACTGACGAGAGATGATGCTATATTTAAGTCGCCTGAACTCTGGCATTGGTACAAAGCAAAAGTAGTGAAAGTCTACCGCTATAGTGAATGGCGAGGAGGAGGAAGTCAGTAGAAATACTTCTAAGTGAAGACATACCAAACTGGCACCCCACAGTGAGATTATAAAGCTCTTTGAGGATGGCGCAGATTATCTGTGGACTTTGCCCCACAGTGGTGAATAAAAGTTTGTCACAAAACCTTTGGTAGCTTTTAGATACCTGACATTTTTTCTGCTCCTGTTCTGACCAGCATTGTTGCTCACCTATTTTATATTAATGCACATAAAGTGTTTGGGCAACTCTGCAATACCACTGCTCTACAGCAATGTAGTTGTCAAAATGGTATTTTAGGCAAACTGTTAGTCCAAGGTTTCTTCTGCAGTTGCTTTTGGCCCCTGAAAGAAGCTTTGAGCTAATACTTCACACAATGAACAGAAGTTAAATTATTCATATTTGTAGTCAAATCCCTCGTATTTTGGACCACACACCCTTCCTCTAAAAATACTCATAACTGCCTGATTTTACAATTTAAACACCAAATATAACTTAACATGCAGAACAGAAACCGCCTTAGCGCTACCGCAGAAGCTAACATTTGCAGTCTCCATTTTCTCTGCTCTTTGGGCTTCAGCTAATCAGCACCAAAGAAAATGAGCGGCACTTGTGGACTGGCTGCTCTACAGCCAGTCACTGACAGTAAAACTGATTGTGCTTTGTTTCCTGTGTATTTATGACACAATGCATAATTATAGCAACACTTATAACTGTTTATTTCTTGTTTCAGAGCCACAAGCACATCCCATCAGTGATCTCTGAGGATTGGAACCACACTTCCAGTTTCTGATCAGTTTGTAAACTGTTGGGTGTTTGAATGAAGTTTTAACTGGTTTGAGGAGTATTCATCTTTTTTCTTCTATTATTTATACTTCAAAAGTAAGAGTTTCCCTCTGGGGATGAAGTATTCAAACAAAGCTTTGCCTGTTTCATCTTCCTCAGACTCTCACAAGTGCCTCCAGTAATTTTTTAGTACTGTTTACTCTCCAATCTGTCACCCAGCAACATTTATTCAGCTAAGTGTCAGCGACCAACAGCAGGGCCGGTTTTTCATCTTTTTCAACACCAAATCCTCTGAGGAGGAACACCTACAACAGGGAACGATGCAGAAAACCGATATTGCACAACATGTTGCACCACTGCAATTCCACCAAACCTGACAGCCAAATTTGATCTGCGTTAATATTTTTTTTCCTGTATCACACATGTGATTATTCGCAACAGCAAATAGCTCCCAGTATAATTAATCGAATGCCATTAAAAGGTTCTTTGAGGGCTGACATTCCTCTTTAATTCGTAGCTCTCTTTCTGCAAATAAATATTCAGCGACTGGACGACGGGTGGTTTCTGTGAGGGTTTCATGTCAAGACGGGGAACAGATGTTACACTTTGCAATAATTTCTTATTCTGCTCTGCGTATTAAAAGAATGAAGCCTTCATTCTCCTGCAGCTTCGACAATGCAGCTCTTAGGAAAACAGCCATTTCTTAAGATTTTTTTTTTCTTTTTCCTTGGAGTGCTTGGGAAAGAGAACCTTCTGAAAAATATTATTTTGGGCTGGTGGATGTCGAGGGAAATTCCACACAGCATGACAGTTTACTTTATTTCAAGCTCTTTATAAAGTCCTCTGTCACCTCTGATTACAATGAACTGAACGTATCAGTTACACATGCGCTGCACAGGATATTCTACCTGAGCTTTCCTCGAGCTCTGCGGCCACCTTGGCTTTTGGGGTTGCGGAGGTGGCACGTCCTGTGCTGCCGACTTTAGACTTTAAGGACCAAAGAAATGATTGTCTTTCTTGTGACAAAAAGCAGAACACTGCAAAAACGCAAAGTTCTACAATGTATTTCTGTCTAGTTTCTACTGCAAAAGTCTTAGAACACTTAAAATAAGACAAAACTGACTTACAACTGACTTCTCACAATGATATAGAGACTTGTTTTAAGTTGACAATTCTATAATTTTGGCAAAGATGTGCTAGTTACAAGCTAAAATAATGTCAGTGGACTTATTTATTCAAAATTAAGGATTTATTTACTTAAAACAAGTTAATATATCCTGCTGAAACCTTACTTGTAAGACAGTCAGAGGTCCAAAGATTGTATTCAAAGAGCAGCAGTACTTCAGCATATTTTACCCAAGTAAAAGTAAAAAGTAGCCATTCAAGAAATTACTTTAGTGCAAAAATATTATTTAGTAAAAAATCTACTCAAGTACTGAGTAACAGATCAAATCATCAATCACTTATTATTTAAAAATTACATCATCACGTGAACCAATATAGAAAGTTAGGTGGAAATTTTGGTATTTTAAGGATCAAAATGGACAAAGAACAAAAAATAACAAAATCAGTCAAAAGAAAAATGTTCTAAAACAGTTTCTTTCAATAAAAAAACTCAGGAAACTTAAACAAAAACAGCAGGTGTGTGTCTGAGTCTGGCGAATTTTTGGTTAATATATGTTTTTCATTCAGTGGGTCGACAAACCAGACATTTTACTGAAGTAAGAGTAGTGATATTTCATAATAAAATTACTCAAGTAAAAGTTAAAGCATAGTAAAAGTAAACTTTTCCAAAAAATGTTATTCAAGTAAATGTAATTGAGCAAATGTAACTAGTTACTACCAGACTCTGAAGACAAGTTTTGTCTTATTTCCAGTGTTCTTAGATATTAGCACTAGAAGCTAGACCAAAAATACTTGGTAAGATGTTGTGTTTTTCCACCTAACTTTTACTATGTTGTGGAAGACAGAAACAGAAAAATGTCCACTCAACCAGGAGTAACTTTATAACACACAAAAGGAAAATTAGGCTAAATGCAAGTCCTAAAATTAGAGAACGGGTTCTTGTGCGAGAACGACTGTCTGTTATGCACATGTCAGCATTGTGGTTTCTTCCTCATCAGTTTATTAGCTTACATTGTAATCCAAAGCAGCTCATATGAAATCATTTAAGTGTATTTTTCAAGCCATTTCAGCTGCTGATTAGAGAAGAATTTCACCCGAGGAACAACATTGTTACTGGTCCATTTCTTAGCTCCTGTTATACCCGGCCGCAGATGTTCAGCAGGCTCAATTCTGCCCAAAACCACAAGCATAGAGTCCAAAAAATTAAAACAATTAGTCATTAAAAGGCCTTGGGCCTGCTCCTGGAGGCTGTCACAACCATGCTAAATCTACAGCATGGACAAGAGCAAATATGAAGCTGACAGTTCTGCCTGTTAGCTTCACAGAAAGGCTAAAGATGTTAGAGGTTGAAGTTAAAACGATGTCGGAATGTCAAAAGTGCTGAGTTAGTAAAGAACATTAATGTGCCTTGCAGAAACTCCTTTGTGCTTATAAAATGTTGATACGTCATGAGCACTTGCACATGGCAACCACAAAATCTCATCGATTATGGTTTGCACTCATGCTTATTCCCTGCTGTTATAATATCAATATTTACAGGTACTCCTTTCCATCTGACTGAGCTTGAGCTGTTTTCAAAAGAAGAATGAGAAAAAAGTGATTCTACGAAGTGTTCGCTCAGGGAACTGAATCCAAATGAACCCAACACTTCTGTGATTTTTATATGAGAGAAATTTTAAAACAGTGTTCTCTTCCTTCCACTTCATAATCACACACATGCTTGGTGTTGGACTACAATTGGTGTTGGCATAAAATTCCTGATGAAATACGGCGAAATTTGAAAGATTGCGGAAAAGTTTGAGGGGCTAAATACTTTTGTAAAGCATTGTACACTAATTAAGTGGACGCTGAAAAAAAATGAATGATTTCTAACAAAATATCAGCTCAACTTTAGTCTGAAACATCTAGATATGGTTCAGACTAAACTATAGAGTGGATATTTCCTGGGTTTCCTTATATTTTATAGTACATTCAAATAATTTTTATTGGTCAAAATTGTGTACAGAAACAAGGAATTTGAGTTGGTTTCACAACATACAGATATAAAGTTGATCTTCAGAAGACAAAAAATATAAAGGAACGTAATGTACATTTATTTGTACCAATTTTCTTTATGAAGAAAGAAATATACAGATATGCTTACATAGTGTCACGGTAGTGTAGCTGATTACTCATCAGAGAGAAAGTCTGGGGAAGGAATTATCTTCAGCACCAATCTGGTAAAAGTCTAAAGAGTTTGTATCCAGGATGTGTGGGGTCTGCAGAGATGTTAGCTGCCCTTTCTTAGACTCTAGACTTGTACAAATCCTGGATAGAGAAAAAATCCAGGGCATAATTATTTAGCCTGCTGTGTTCTGAGTGGCACTTTGGAATTTTGCTAAATAAATCACTGAGCTGTTTCTTTGTTGATCTTAAAACATCAAGAGGAGTTCGAAGCTGAGCTTTATTTCATTCGGTATTGGCAAAAAACATGGTGATTATGACTATAGATCAAAGTTTTTTCATTCAAAAGGCAGTAGCTGCAGGTCAAATCCACATTAATGACAGCTGGAAATGTTCACATAATGCACAATCGAATATGAACTGTACAACAGACCACATTAAGTAAAACCTTTCAGTCAGATTTGTTTGAAAGCTCCAGAAACAACAAGCAAGCAGTGATTCAGTATTACTTAGTCAAAAACATTTGTTTTGTTTTGTTTTTTTGGCGTCCCACATGCAGCCTACAAGCAATGACAGATGGTCCCTTAAACAAGTCATTAAGATGAAATGCGTCAGAAATGTGGAAACATCCAATTTGTTATTTATTATCTGTTTGCACCCACTTATTGCTGGGCTGTATTTATACGCGTGTGCTGCATGGAAGGATGTGGTCGTGAGCTGAAGCCTGGCAGGATGTGTATTTCTGAGCAGCGCTTGCAGGGGAGAGGGATCCAAATTTACACACCCGTCCAAAATCACAAAGTGCAAGGGAGGCAATTGGCCTGACAGCACATGTAATGGAGACCGCACAACCTGGTTGCCCAAGGGCCCTCGCCAGCGCATCGAGAGTAGCGGGGATTTTGGTTTGCAGAAAAAAAAAAGCCATCTCGGGATCTGCTTTGTGACGTTTCTCATGTCAGTCACGTCCACAATCTTATTTTTGCTTCGCATCTGGAGGTTGGTTCGGCAGAGAAATGCATTCACTGTGTCCGCTTGTGGCACCGGTTTTCCTTGGCACCGCAAGTGATAGCTTCACTTTTAATATAGAGAGCTGCGAGGCGGAGAATTTTTGAGGCGGACTGTAAAAACGTAACTTCACAATGGACAATGAGCGTGACTGTGGCCGGGAACGGTGGGGAGTTTGCAGGGAGCCTCATGAAAGCCACGCAGGAGCGACGTGAGCACACCAGATCACTGCTTATGCTGCCACGGTCTTCTGGGCCCAACCCAGAGAGCAGAGGATACAGAGGCCTCTCTTCGGCTCTGCACTGACTCTCCGGTCCTCTTGTTCCTGGTTGAGACAAAACTGAAGACTTCAAATTCAAAGTCTTTACAAAAAACTAACTAAGCTGAGATTCTGTGAAAAAACAGAATCAACTCTTGATGGTTAATTAAACATCACCTCTGCCCCTGCTGGTGTTTTGATTCAATTTGTTGATCTGTGTGTTTCTACAATGCTAAAGACATAAGGAGTAATCTAAGAGGAGCAACTGCTGCTGCCCATCAATCTGGGAAGGATTATAGCGCCACCTTCAAACAATTTGAATCCATAATTCCAGAGAGAGAAATCTAAGCAAATTCAGCTTTAGTAATAAAGTAAATCTACCAACAAGTAATGGCAGTGCCAAAGGGTAGTACAGAACAATAGATAAAAACATAAAAAGTATAAAATGTATAAAGTAAATGGCATGAACTTATATACCAACCCTAAGCGTCAGTCATTCATCCACTCAAAAATACATAGAGACATGAAAACACATGCAACCAGCAATGTGATAAACATAAAATAAATATCTCATGTAAAAAAGTGTAGACAAAATTGTTAGATCAGAATCAAAATAACGTTACATTTTGACTTAAGCCATTGCTTTAGGCCTCTGTCGATGACGTTAACATCCATTTTCAACAAAGTCCCCTCTGACAAAGTCCCCTTAGACACTATGAGGACCAGCTGATCAGTTAAAATGGGGAAATGTGCTCTTATTTACATGTTAGAAAACGTACAGCAGCATTTTTTATCCTGTAGCGATGCAATATAGGAACATTCAGCATTCACATATACTAATTTCAACACAACCAAAAAACAAACACCTCATCCTAGTAGCAAAACTTCTGATTGAAAAATATAAGTTTCTTTTTGTTGTTTTTTTTTTATTTATTGTATTTCCACAGGTGTATTTATTTTCTTAATTCCAATTTGCACAATATTAAGACCAATGGAAATGCAGGTAATGTGACTGGCAGGGAAGATGGCCACTGAGAGTCACTGCTGCTAAAGCTGCTAGCTTCTAGTTTTTCCATGAATGTCAGATAAAATAAGTTCTGTGTTCTGAAGTTCTGGAACCAGATACTTTCACCCACCTGAGATTGGAGCCAAACCTGAATCTAGCAGAAGCCAGCACTTCTTAAACAATCCCCTCATTCTGACAACTCCCTACCCAAACAACCACACAACTGACTAAGCATCCCATTCATCCAAGTTTCCGTTTTCAATCGTGTATTAGATTTCACTTATGTTTGATGAGAGCACCGGCTCTTTTGTTTGTTCTTTTTGTGGTGTGCTCGCGCCCCTCCACCTCCCTTTCCTCTTTCCTCCCTTCTTCGCCTCCCTTTCACAGCCGAGCTGTCAGGAGGAGCATGTTGTCGTTAAAAATGAGACAGGGCAACAACGGGGCAACATCTGATTAGCATTCAGCGCACCATCTCCACTCCCCGAGGTATTTTATTACCACAGGTGCAGGGGCATTCACTGATCAGATGCACGCTATAGGCGAGGTTAGCCCTTAATTGAAAACAGCTCTATTTATACACCTGCAGGCACTAAAGGTCTCCGAGAAAGCACAGGGAGGCTGAAAAGAAGAGAAAGGAAGGGGGGAACACCGAACAGTGACAGAGCTGTGAAAAAAAGATGTGCTTTGGGAGGAATAGTTTAAGGCCCACGGGGAAGGGAAGGCATTCACAAAACAGTATGCTGCCTAGTGCAAAGAAGACGATGTGCATGCAGGTGCAAAAGTCTGCAGAGAGGAATATAATATATAATATTGCTCCATAACAAAGACTGCAACAGGCAGAAACACAGAACTTTTTCCTATAATGTGACAGAGAGTTTTCTTTCACTGAATATGAAACAGCATCTCTGTAGAGTTTGTAGACTCTGATCTGACATTGTCCCGATTACCTTCAGTCACACTGCAGAGGCAATGCTTCAATATTTTCACATTGCAACTATAGCTAGATGTGATGAGGTTCAGATCAGAAAATCACAAAGGGAGGAGAAATCTGCAAAACATGGCACTGTTACGGTTAACAAATTCTCTGTCAAAGTCTTTTGCAAAATCCAGTATCCAAAGATGGGAAAGTAATGAAAGATGATCAGTTTATAGGCCTTTTCCATGTGGATTTGTAGCAAAACTGAGATTTTTCATTTTGTTTGCACCTCCTCTTCACACAAAAGGGTGAGAAAACTTTTTAACAAAGGTTGCAACAATGTTGAGAGACTTTAAAACACTATTTGTCGTGTTGATGTAAAAAGTCTATCTATGCTTGTAAAAATGACAGATTTTCAAGAATTAATACAATGAGATTGTGATAAATACTTTTAAAACTTTTCCCGCCTTCAATGTGAAATATCCTGTGTAAATCAACCGAAAAATAAAACAAATCTGTAGGAAGAGAAAATACTAATCATTTGTTGAAGAATATTTAATTTGTCAGTATCCGTTTGCAATATTTGCCAGACTTAACAGATTTACCTCTGAAGTCTGGCTAGGCCTTTCCAAACTTAATTTCTGTTTTTGGATGCATGTTTGGACTCACTGAAAAAAATCCCTCTTCGTCTTCGACTTTCTAAAAAAGTTGCTCGGTTTAAATAGTTTTCTGATTATCAACACACAGCTGTAAAATACCAACAAAAAAGCTCTCTTACTGCAGTTTGTTCAGTGGTGTAAAACATACAAGTGATGTCGTTTTTTTCCAATAGGGCTGTCAGGTTTTGTTCGGACTTGGACCGTCTATTCTAAAACAAAAACTTCTGATCTGAAATGACTCATTAAAATTCACAATTTAAAGTCTGTGAAGCTTCGGTGGGCCTTCAAATTACTCTAGAATATTAGGAACGTCATTTCAAACTGCTTTAATTTGAAATTGTGAAAAAATTAGTGGTTCTACTTAATATATCAGCGTCAGCAAAAAGTTCTTAAACATATCTTAAGATATGTTTATATTTATATTTGTATATTTCACATATATTTGTTTGTACATTGTGTGAACAATAATCTTGGAAAGCTTGTGTTTTAAGTGTGTAGAAAAGAATCTATCCTTATTGTTCCCATGTTGGATATTTTTCTGTTCAGAAAATTAAACAGCAGGGAAGCAGAAAATGTTCTACGACTGGTTTAAGAATACTTTGTTTGAGTTAAAATGCTTTTTTAAAATCTGACACTTTCAATTTGATGTTCAGAAGGAAAATTTCTCAATGTTTTGAGGAAAACGTGTTCTCAAAAAGCAACACTTCTACTTGTGAGCCCCAAATGGATTACTGATTACTGGCAAAGTTCTGTATGCATAACAAATATCAAAATGAATAAAAACATAAATTCTTTCTGGAAGAATGAGTCTTCTTGTTATTAAGTAATTCACCAGTTTGAAGTCAGTTTGACGCATCAGAGAAAGAAAAGCCAACTTCCCCTCTTTTCCTTTCCTCCCAATTAACTTCCCGTAAACGTCTAAAATGTCTGCAAAGATTTTTGGTGTAATATTCCATTAAAACCCGTGACTGTTGACAGGAAATCTGTTTTACTGCATTCCAAGCTGCGTTAGGACCTCACAAACACGATCTGGGCCTTTCAAAGGAGCCGCATGGATGTAGATCTTGGAGAGCGAGCAAACTGCTGTGTGTATACAACATCCCAATGTTCCCGCACAACATTTCCCCGGATCCTGTTGAGACAAGATGAAAGGCTCTGAGCCCTAATATCACTGTAACTGCAGGTGTGGAGGCTCCCATTTCACCAGTGTCACTGATGTTCGCAGACGTTTTTGGGAGAAGGGCGGGGGACAGCGCTGAGACATCTGCACGTTTGGATAAGCATCTGAGGGTTCAATCAGATTCAGAACCTCGCAGGTAAATGTTTGGATACTCTGAAGCCCTGTGTGTGTGCGTGTGTGTGGGGGGGTGAGCGCTCTTAATTGTCTGTTCTGGCTTGTCATCAAAGGAGACATTACAACCACAAGTTTGTGTGGAAACTGAGAACAATATCTGTGTGATCACTTTCCTCTGAAGGGCAGTTTGCTGGAAACTCCGCTCAGCAGGAATGTGTTTTGGCCTGTTCACGCTAATAGCTTTTAGATGAATTTAGACACCGTGCTCCAATAAAAACCTTGTCTACATGTGTAGGGGAGTTGATAAAATGCTCCCCTTTGTCCTCTCTTCTACATATAATAAAGTAAGGATTAAGAAGAAAAAAAATGAACAGAATCCAATGAACTTTGATTAGTTGTCAAAACTCGACAGGAATCTTACAATAAAATGGAGGAAGAAAAATCTGTCAAGACATTTCGCTATTAAATTTCACAGCTTTTATGTCATTTTCAAACACATCCGCTCCAGAAACTGGACAGGATATGTATTATCTTTACTGCTTCAGCTCATGTGAAATAATGTAGGACTTTATTATAGATCTAATGGGAAACTAGAAATGTGCCTGAGCACTAAGAGATACAAAGGGAGAACAGAAGAATGAGATACTGGTTATATCCACAGTTTAATCTGAAAAGACTAGCAAATCTATCAATCAATCAATCTATCTATCCATCCATCTATCCAAGCATGTCTCTGCTTCTGAGTCAAATAATCGTGTCGTTAGCAGAACTCTGGGGAACTTGACTGCAGAGGAAATTCAGTCATTGGATTCAGGTGTGTTGGACCAGAGTCCATCTAAAAGTTATAGGACATTAAGGCCTGGATTTGAAGACCCTCTCCTCCATCTATCCGTCCATCTGGACTGTGAACAGAATGGCATTTTGAAAATGCAAAGATCAGACCCCGATGTTTCCATACCAGACATCCTCTGAAAAGTCTTGTGATTTTGTCCTTGAATGCCACAAACAGGAAAAGGATTTAACATGCACCGAACAAAACTGAGGCAGAGATCTCGCTTTGACTACCAAGAAACCAGTTATATCATAAACTTTCCAGGCATCCCTGCATCTTCACCCACAATCTCTAGAGGCAAATTTGGAAGCCTTCTGTAGGTCTGAAAAAACGCCAAAGCACAAACTGGAATGATTACCTCATCAGTATGTGACCAAGAGTCAAGATTTGGTCCAGCTTTGAACAGTGCAGTTTGTCTGATGTTGGCAGGTTTTTCTATCTGTCATTTGAGTAAAATTTGATCATTTACCAGCACAGATGTCAGAAAAACCAATTTTTCTGGGTGATTTTGTATTTCCGAAGAAATTCTACAAATTCAAGTTTTACTAAAACTTGAATCAATATTTTACTGAGCAGCTGTCTAAGAAGGACTTCTGCTAAAAAATTCTTTGACATAGAAGAAGAATTTGAGATATTGGTGAAATTAGCAGGTGGTTTGTGTGCATCCCGTTAGTCACTCAGATAGCACGCTTTGCAGAGAAGCCAACTCACATTGGGCGGCTCCTGCTGTAGAAAACGCTGCTCTGTTCAGCCTTTGCAGCCTCTGCAGCTGCTTTCCTCTCCTCGAATTCCTCCCTGCTCAGGATCATGCCCTTGTGGCTGTGCTCCACCAGCTTGCGGGCCAACTCCCTGCTCTGCAACAGACAAGGGAAGGTGAGGAGTCAGGCAGCGAGAGACGGGAAGGCCTGCAGTTTGGGCTGGACATCGTCAGGAATTGTTCATCTTGGATTTTTGGCACAGTTTTAGCCAATGTTTAGAATTTGTTTGTCATGCTGGTGTGTGTGGATTTAAGTTATTTCACCACCACACCCAAATTATAAAGCACAAAACCTGCTAAGCATCACCACAAGGTTTAATTTGTTTTTGTGTGTGTGTGTGTGATTTGATGCCTTTTCTTAGACTCATTCATGCTCTAAATGTGCATGTGTTTCCGTGTGTGTGTGTGCAAGCGAGCGTGTTTCTGCGTGGATTTTTCTAATCACCGTTTGCAGACCCGACGTCATTGAAGCCAAGCCATAAAATCATCATCTAAAAAGCTAATCTTGCTGTCAAATCCAGTGGCTTGTTAGATCAAAGCATCTGCCACATGTCCATTTACCCCAAACCCCAGCTGGGATCCAAGAGGAAAAGTTCTATTTTCCTCCAACTTTGATGTGGCGCACCAGAAATGAGTTTCAGACATGTTCTGCTCCAAAAATTGGCTTAAAAATCTATGTCGTTATTCTGGGACTCATTGAATCAGTCTATTTAAAAGTAGCAGAACAGTACCTGGGCTAATACTCTGTGACTCTACAACATGCCTTTTTAACTTATTTAGTTCTCCGAGCATAAAGCATTCACTCTGACAAGACCTAAAGTCTCCAGTATGTGAACAAATAGGTTTATAATAAGCTGATTTATCAGAGGTCTGCCTTTCTGCAGAGGTCAGGTGAACTGTGACCCGGAGTCACAACACACGGTGGACTGAGTTGGATTCAGTGCAGCAGATTAGCAGGTCAGATATGAGTTGGTCTCTTCTCTTTGTGGACACAGGTGTTCAAACAAACTGACTGCTGAAGAAACTCCACATATCAGTAGCAGGTGTGCCATCTGCTGGACACAAGCAAAATTATTCATATTAATCCTTATGAGAAAGAGGTTTTCAACATTGGTAGATCATGCTGTTTTTTGTAATATTAACACCGTTTAATCAGTAATTTTCATATAGTGGACAGTTGAAACAGAAGAGCAGAAATTAGCACAAATATGACCTGTTGGTGAGTTCATATAATTAGTTAGATCCAACTAAAGTTCAAAATTACTCCCTGCTTTAACGCGTGAAGGTTTTCTGGATTCAAAGTGACTGGTTGAACCTGTGTGTGGCTGCCATCTAGTGTGCGTTAGCAGTTACTGCAACAGCAAAACTTAAACGTGAAAGTTTTTTTTTTTTTTAACTACAAACTATTTTTCACATAGGCCTAAGCGTTTTTGCTTGATTTATAAGCCATTTTTTTATTTCATGCCTCGGTATGAAATAAAAATTTTCAGTAAGTGTGTTCAGTAAGATGAACGAATAACTCTGAGGAAACACATTATTTGCCTTTTAGAGACATTTTCCCCCAATAACTGTCGGCTTGTCGCCGTCCTCGACATTTGGTGTGAACTTTGCTCTTAGAGTGACACGAAATGTTTAAAACATGCCGAAATGAAAAGAAGGTCCCAGTAAATCTGAGAAGAAAGGAATAAATGCTTCAAACCGCGCAGTGACAAATGGTCTGGATATGAGTTTTACTTACTTTTAAATAAAACAAATCCGTTGGAGTGATTTTCGAGTCCAGGTAATCTTCATAGTCTTTAAAGTTAGTGAGGAAATCGTAAAAGCGCTCGGCTCTGTTAAACGCCATCTTTTGTTTGAAAGTGCTGCCATAGCAACCGCGTCGGAGAAGCGGAAGTGATCTGAATTATGGTCTTAAAGTGCTCTATTACTATTGAAGGATAAAGATTTACAGTTTCCATTCGACATATACCTACCAGAGTAAGTAGAGCATTATGACCACTGACTATCTTTTTACTATAAGACCAGTTAGCAGGTGGGATCCATTGACTAAGTGAAGAGTTAATGTGTAAGAAACAGATGTAAGAATTTGAGCCAGTTTGATAAGAGCTAAATTGTTATGGCTGTTTAATTGGGTCAGCACATCTCCAAAACTACAGCTCTTGTGAGGTGTGTCTGCTGGGCAGTGTCCACTGTCTGTCACCTGAGTACAACAATGGAGAACCAGGGAAAGGGCCAGGGATGACCAAAACCTCAAATTGATAAAGAGGTTAAATATTTTTCTGATAAAAAGGTGAAAAAACATTTTTTTCTTATCTGTATTACCACCCGGGAGGTAAAAGTCTAAGGCATTTGTGTCCAGGATGTGTGAGGTCTGCAGGCACATTGATTATCTTTAGTTCTGAGCCACTACAATTTACAAAACATTTGAGTTAACAGCTTGGCAAGGTTTAACTTGTATCTTCTGGTTCTGTGTTGCTGAATCCTATACACAAAAACAGACTTCAGGAAAAGAAAGAAAACAGATTTGGCAATGAAAACAGAAACAGATAAACTAAGAAGTAAAAAAAAAAAAAAAAAAAAAAAACTGTATTTGGAACAATGAGCCATTACTCCAATTCTGTTGGATCTTTGATTGATTTTTTCCCCCTCCTGTTTTATGAAGACTTAGAAACAACTTAGAGTTGTTTCTAAGTTTCACATTTGTTTTTTTCTCCACGTTTTCATTTGCTTTTGTCATTTAACACACACTAAGCAATATATTGCCACAAAAAGGTAAAGACTCAGCAGAAAGGGAGATAAAAAAATGACCAAAGTGACTTTGAAAGACCCTCAGAAAGCCCAGACAACTAATCAAACCAATTAAAATGATTTTCTTCTTACAAAGAAAGGCAAAAAGAAGCAGCTGTGGTCTAAACCTTTGCCCAGAACTTTAATCATGTTCTTTTATCCAAAGTTAGATTTAGCTGTGGGACAGGATTAAACAAAGGCTGACAGAATGCAGCTTGTTTCAGACTGTACCTGGCAGCTGCTGCAGCACCCCCTGGTGGACGGTGGGAAAATTCGGCCTTTTCAGTGACAATTATGGAACATGACAATCTGTTAGAGACATGAAAATATGTCAGTGAAGGTTAGTCATCTGCAGAGATAGTCAACATTCTGCACCTCTGTAACGGTGGATAAAATGGTAGACTGTTAAACCTGAACTGATTCCCCCAGCTCACCTGATCCTAATTTGTAAATCAGCACCCCTGTCCTGTGGCTGTCATTTACTGCCACAATGTATATTTAAGACTCAGTTTTGCCAGTTTTGGTTTGGTCAAGCGAGAAAAAGAGTCTGATGTAGAAAATGGGTCTGGTTCATCTTGGGATCTTCAGATCAGCAACATGATTCACTTTGGCGGCTTCAGCTGTTTCAATTTGGTAACATTTGGTAAATCTGGGTGAACAAAGATCACATATGGGGTTCTTCAGGGCTGCATTTTTGGGCCACTTTTATTAAACTTCTAAAAGTTCTTCCAATTACAACATGTCTTACCTTCCCTACAATCATGCTAATGACTGTAGCGCTACATTTAGATAAACAGAATATCTAAGACCTTCTGAGTCAGTCTGTCCAAAAGACAGATTTCTTCATCTTGATGAACATAAGACAGAATTTTATTTATTTTTTTTTTTGCTTCAGAAGTTAAAGATTAACATTCAGCCACACCCAACAAGGATAAAAACTACTGAGCAGGTCAGAAACCTTAGGGGAGTTATGGATTAATACTTACATTTTCAATGGCTTAATTTTGTAAAAACAGGAGAAAGAAAAGGTCATGGAGGATTTTTCTTGACCAACACTGAAAAATGAACAGACTGACTGATAAAGAAAGGATGTTAAAATCTTGTTTTTAAGTCTGTAAGTTAATAAATGGTTGCTGCGGTAAATTCATCTCCTGATCATTCTCTGTTCCAAGAATAGAAAAATAAGGAGGTAGCATCTGGTTTATATGCACGTTAGCGCCAGAACCAAGTCCCTCAAATCTTCTCAAAGTCATTACAACATGCAATGCAAAAGAGCAGAGAAGACAGTTCAGCTCAGAATGAGAACGGCACAGGTTACACATTTATTTTTCATTGCGTTGTTCAATAATTAAGTGAGGTTTTATTTCTGGGTAAGAAAACACTGCCTGACCTCAGAAATGAGACAATGCTTGCGTGACGATCTTTAAAGTTGAACCCAAAGAAGCAGCAGGTTCAATTGTGTGATTTTTATTTTATTTTTTGCATATTTGGGTACTAAATGAGATTATAGATGGAGCGTCGATGAGAGGAAAGGAGGTAACAAAAGCAGCTGAAGTCCAAAGAAAAACTTCAAAAAGTCTATCATAACTTTAAAATATTAAGCAGTTGTCTGGCTGCCTTAGAGAAAAATATGGAAAATGAAGACTGTTGCTAGTGATTATGTGATTTTGCTATAATAGTTCTCTTTTGATTTCCTTCTTTGACTGCATAATATTATGCACAACTCCAGTAAAAGCAAAAACATTTTCTTAACTTCTAGACATCCATGAAAGTGTTGGATGTTCAGGACAACCTTTAAAACTCAACGTGAGGTTTGGCTGTTCATGCATCATCAGAAGAGAATCAGAATGTTTTCTTTCTCTTATTGAAGAACTTCAAATGTTAATGAGGTCAAATGTTCCAAGAGAGGAGAAATCCCACCAATTTGCACCTCTGCCAGCAAAGGGAGAATCCTGGTGAGTGAGACAGAGTCAGGAATGTTTTACACTAATGTAAAGCAAAAAAAAAAAAGTCATGGTCCCAAAGGTTTCGAATAAGATCCACTCTCTCAAACCTGTCAGCACACATATCTTTCTGTCATTAAAGCACCAGAGACCCTCTCTAAATACCACCTTGGGATTACAGTGAGATATAATATCCTCTAATGTTTCAGTAAAAAGCCTGGAAAGCAATTAGGCATTCATAGAAACGAGTCGGTGGTATACACACACAGTGAAGCAGAATCATTTTCCCAGATGTCCTGTGCAGCGTCTGACAGGATCATCCACAAAAACTTTAATATTTGTATTGCATTAAAAATTTTCCGTTATACAGATGTTTTCTTTAAAAAAAAAAAAAAAAACTGAAAAAAGGATGTAATCTTGAACCATGCTTGAGGAAAACAAACACATACAGTTGCTGAATATTTTGAAGCCACTTTCAGCAGGAAAAGAGACAAAAAAGACCCCAAAAACTTTTCAACAATTTTTCCATTCAAGTATGGATACAAAAGGAATATTTTGCAGGGTATAGATATTTTATTTATGCATTTATCTTGTGCATAAATCCCAGATATTTTTGTTCACTTTCACAGAATGTGTACCTCCCTGCAGCAGGACTAACGCTCTGCTTTAAATTCACTCCAGGTTTCAGAGTATATATATCTCAGGGTGAAACTGGGTTGTTTTTTATGTTTTCCTGTTAGATATAAAGATCTTCTCTTTATATATAACAATAAAGCACTTTAAAATGAAGGGACTATTGAATGTTTTGAAATTAAAAAATATCCAAATGAATCTGGTAGGACAGGTTATTAATGTAAACATGATGTGTTTTATTAGGGAACCCCTTTTACTTTACGTTTTTCATAGTCGGTTGATATTTGTTTCCTTCCTTCATGCTCAGTCCACGGCTGTTTGCCATCTGATACTACGGCTCCAATCCTCCTCAGCATCTTTATCCCTCTGCTGATGACAGAGAGGGAATGTCCTGAGGTCAGGACTCTGGGTTTTTTTTTTTTAAGGGACAGCCGGTCTCCAAAATGAACTGAGTTTTTGTGACCTTTCACATTGAGAGGGGAGTCTCACTGTTTTCAGCCTGATTATAACAAATTCAGTGTTAGGAGAGGGACAGTTGGTCAGTGTCTCAGGTGGGAGTTGTCTTTGGGAGCCATGATAGAGCTAAAGAAAAATACTTTATGGTTTTGCATGATTTGAGTTTTCTATTAAAGCGGAAACCTACAACCACAGACAAGTATGTAATAACTTAAAGCTTTGTTTGACTGTATTTCCTATGTTTGGGTGTCTGCAGCCTAATGTTTTTATCTATGCAAATACAACTTGCTGTGAAAACAAGAATTGACAAATACACACAAGTTGTGGATGTGTAGAAAGCCTCCTACTGTGTCCCTAGAGGGATTTTGTGGAGATGTGGTAAAAATCAAAGTGTCTAAAAGAAACTGGCCAAAGCTGTGCTGCATGCTATTTATATTCCAGAAAAACAGGAAGTGATGGGTTAATAATTAAAAGTTACTAGTTAATCTCATACATTTTAAAAAGTAAAAAAATGTTGTTGCATTGATTTTATAGAGAAAGCTTAGGGTTCCATTAAGTGGACCAATAGTTACTTGTTCAAAAGACAATAATTTCTTAAAATGTGTTTGAATTTTACAAAAAACAAACAAAAATATGTTTCAGGTTAACCTGCAATAAAAAGCTGTTTTTAAGGGCCTTTAATCCTCTTTACCAAGGTGCTAATAATTGTGGAAGGAGCTGTTTGTTTGTGCTCACTTTTTATTAGAGATTTTGTTTTGCTACCAAACAATTGATGTTGGAAAATCACAAATCTGCATTAACCTATGCACAGTTCATTTATTACTGATACAAAATGACATAAGAACATCAAATACTTCAGTTTCCAAACCACCAGATTAATTTAACTCTTCAAAACCAAGCTGTTGCATGTGTTTATGGTCATGTGTTAGTGTGTGCAGTAAAGAGGGAAACCTAATGGATTTGTCATTTCAAATTTATTAAAATATATAACTTTTTCGGTTATTATCCAGAGGACATGGATGATATCTCTGAACATGCGTTGGACTGACAGTCAGTCCAGGACCGTTTGGGCGAAATGATGGAAAGTTCTGCGTCTGATTGGATCCACACCAACTTCTCTAGGATTAATCAAAACCTCATCCTGTGAACCAGCTTATTTGTTTTAATGCAGCCATGCTTTTTATGATTTTTTTTAATATATAAGAATTATAAAACAAGATGTTTATCTGACACATAGAAACAGTTTTGTGTAACATTCAATATAAAAACAAAAACTTGTTACCTGATGTGTTCAGGTAGGTTTTCTGCTTTAAAAGCATCATAACCAGAACATTAGTGATGATGTACAACAGGACGGAGCAACACAGAAATAAGTGCAAAGAAAACTTCCAGCCGTCACCACAGATCCGAGCATCAGGTTGAGTGAGGGTTCCTGGCAGCCCTTTGGGTTTGTTTTCCATGCTACACAGAATCCTGGAATGATTTGAGCATCAGAAATGACTTTTGTCCAGTTTGTTTAAAGTTTATTCTTCTGGTCCCTCCTTTGCAAACTTATCCGAACCTGAACTTGGGCCAGTATTTGACCTGCCTGCGTCTCTGGACTGGTCCTGTTGGGGCTTTCGGGATCACGGCTGGGGTTTTGGGGGGCGACGGTGGCGGCGTTTTCCTCCTCTCTTTGCTCCGCTCTGTGATGGTGAAGCCTTTCTGGTTAAAGTCATGCAGGCTGGCCCTGGGTAGGAAGTGGGTGGAGACGTGCTGGGATTTGACCCGCGGACTGGAGCCCATTTTAGCTTTCCCCCGTTTATTGAGGGCAACATACCACTCCCGACCGGTCCTTTGGTTCCTGTGGATTACAGAGGCGTAGGTGTTGTAGCTGTTCTCCTGGAAACGTTCCCTGAACTTGCAGTCGTCTGAGAACCATTCCTGTGAAAGAGAGAAAATAAAAGTTATTAGCAGGTTTAAGTTCAAACAAGTCGCCTTTTAAAATAAATGTTTGTTTGCAGAACCCTCTGACTCCTTCTCGGAGACTCAATTTATTTAATTATTTTCATTTTCACTCAAGTTAAAACGCTTCTTAAAATGGGAAATGTTAAATACAACACAAAGTATTTATTTATTTTATTTATTTTCTTAAAAAGAACCACTTATATCCAGAAATGTTTACTAGGTGCAGCCAAGTCTGCTATTATTTAACTTTAGCTAAATATAAACATTAAAAAAAATCTTATTGTTGTTGCTGAGAGCAGAAAAGAAAATAAGTCAACATTCCCTCCAAATCTGTGAACTGCATGTTTTTTTCTTTTGATATAATTCTGCAAAACCCTGTTTATGTTTTGGATCTACAATAATTTAAACATCATGTTGCTAGTGTAGTTTAAAGTTTACTAGGTCAAAAATCTGTTCTTTTTTTCCTTTTCTTTTTCATTTAATTACATTTTTCGGGCCTAGAGCACTTCCGACTTTAAGATATTTGCCCATGTAGCACAAAGTTTGAGCAGCAAACATCCAAAACTCCTGCTTTTTATACACACCAATGTGTTCGATTAGCAGAAAATGGTTGCTAAAATCCTTCTTCTATATTAAAGTCCTTGAGTTCGTTTCTCTTTTTTTGTTATGTATAAATTAGTGTGTAATCTGGTTTACACCTTGGGTTGGATTACACAGATGGGGTTCAAAATTTTTAGTGTATTTATTGCATTCATATTAAAAATCCCAGCTTTGCGGATAAAACATTCTCCAAGCACATCTGTACTTGCTCCACAAATGACTCTGACTTTAGTAAGTGGAAAGGTTTCACAAATTGAACCAAACCTTGACGAGAAACTTGTTCTGTTCTCATAAAATAGAGAACAACAGCAAAAAGAAACAAAACCCATTAGGTGTTCCCTGCTGTACCCAAGAATATCCCTGATGGGAAACTTTCAGAAAGTACAGATGCTTTCCTTCTTGCGGGGGTTTGACTTTTCTTGTTGAACCTCATGGCATTTTGAAGAAAAACAAACAGTTCTGCTTTGCTGAAGAGCGCAGCATAGCAGAAAATGATGCCATTCCAGCACTCGGTAAACATGCCAGTCACAGGAGAACGCGGTGCGGCTCGTCGCGGAACACTTCAACCCTTTGAGTTGTTCTAAGTGACTAACGCTTCCTTTGGGCTGTTGTTTTTAAAGATGATTAGAAAATTGCTCGGCGCTCCAGAGTCGTCGCTGCAGCTGGAATGAAGCGGTTTAACAGATCCGAGCAGCATACCACCTCTGGTACCAGTCAGGGATTTCGACATTTGGAAACAAAGCTGCCGGAGTGTGCACCAATGAGTTCTCACACCCACGCACGTACGCAGAGGAGAAACCCCACGTCTGCTGGCCTTCACGGGTTCATTAGCTGCAGGCGGATTCCACAGATCTGATTGGTTGAATCCTAAAGCTTGGTCACACTCTTCGAGACTTTTTCCCACGAGCCACAAGATTTACGTTGTTTATATTTACATCTGCAGAACAGAGATGTTTTTAACATGCTAAAGTTACTCTGACAGTCTAATGCATCATCTTTAGGGCTGAAAGTGGCTGATTTTCAGGCACAGCTAGGAGAAAAAAATCTCTTTCTAGGGAATGTCTGAATCTAAATAAAATGAAAACAATCACATCTCTTTTGCTCAAACAAGCTCTTGCTAATGAATTTATTTCATCAAACATTGCAAAGGAAATCAGCTTGGGTTTATGATGATCTGTGATGTCACCCCCTCCGCCCCGTTCACTTATCTTTTCAGTCTCTGCCATCTGGCAGAAGACTGGGACTTGATGGGAGCATCTTTCAGAGAAAACGTGACCTGATCATTTTCTTCCTGAGCCTAGTGAGAAATGTTGCCGTTATAAAGGTTAATTTAGTAAAAATATTAATTTATCTTTTTCTTATTATTTCTTCTTGTGAAGTTTTGTAATTTTACTCATAACATTGTTAATTTTGACTCATCTTATGTCATCTCATCAAATGCCTGGTTAGGTGTTTTCTCACCTTTTCTCATCTTGTCTATTCTTATTGTTTTTAAATCATCTAATCTCCCTATTTCAGTCTAATCTCATCTCAACTCAAAATATCTGGTGTTGTCATTCTTTATCCCATCGATTTAATCTAATCATTTTTCAGATTATTTTACAATATTTCATCTAACAGTTGCGTTTCCATTAAAAATGTGTGAAAAACTTTGATGTTGAAAAAACACAGTTTTGCAAGAGCTGTGTGTTCACTAAAAGAAAAGCAATTAAAATCACACATAAATTAGTTTATTCACTCCGTGAGTGATTAAAAGACATCCTCCCATCATTTTCTGTTCTCTTCTTTGTCATTTCTGCCAGTAGCACAATCCAGTTGTTGATCACATGAGTTATTTGTTGCGAAAAATATATATTTTCATCGCACCTTTGCGAAGCACAATGATCTCACTTCAGCCGAAAAATCGCCAATTTAGAGTTTTTCTAAATTGCTGTTTTTCCATTTATTTTCATAATTGAAAATTCTGAAATTTTAAAGTCAACTGAAACACAGCTGCAGTCTTGTTTTTCATATTATCTATATGACTCAACAAATCTTGTCTAATTATGTTTTTCTTCACATCTGATCTTATCAGAACTTATGCTCTCTGGTGTTGAGGTTCTTTGGCTCATGTTTCAGCTTAGATTTATCATTGGTGTTAAAGATACGAATGCAGAGGATGAAGAATGTAACTTGACTGTGAAGCCTGAGGTTTTCCGTAAACACCAGATTGGAGTTTTACTTCTGCAAATATTTATCGGAGAGATCTCTGCTCCTCAGGCTAAAACAGAAAGAAATAAATCTCTCATCTGCTAGATGAGAAGCAGAGGTTTGTTTAACTGCAGCTGCATTTCCATTGACCATAAAGATGTGCAAAGTGGAATTCTGAAATTGGCATAATGGAAGAACATGCTTTTATTTAAAAAAATTGTTAATCATGTTTTTCTGTAAAAAGTTTTTTGCGCTAGAATGAGCTGGTTTTTTGAAATTGATGGATGTGTAAAACTGCAATTGAAGCATCACATTTTGACATCACATGTGTCACATGATCAGCAATTGGATGTTACTACTGGTGGAAACCATGAAGAAGATGACAGAAAATAGGGGGAAGATGATTGCTGGGCATGTTTTTCAATGACTTATCTTGTGAACAAATTTATTCATGAGTGATTTTAATTACATTTTGTATTTAATGGAAACAGCATATGAAATTGTTTTTTTTTTTTCAACATTATCAACAGAGTTCTGAACACATTTCCGATGGAAGCACAGCTTGTGATATTCAAATTGTCCCAAAAGTGGAAGTGAGTATTTACTTTGAGGAATAAAGGATCATCCCTTCCCACTGACATGATTTCCTGAAACAGAACGAGGAGCTGAAGCGGCAGAAGTCGCCTGTGCTGGGCATCGACTCTCTCAGCAGACTGTCCGGCTCTGAGCCCGCTGCCCTCCAGCTGATTGTTTACCCGCCATATTAATTTTCACTTCGTGGCTCGCTCCGCTGCATATTATCAGACGTCCCAGACTGGACTTAATCTGTTCTTCCCATTAACACTCGCTAGCCGGGAGTCGCTTCTATCTGTTCGCCTGCCAAGGCTTCCACAGAATGACTTGCTGGTGATTCTGACCGCTGACCGGTCGGCCGGCCAAGCTGCTGCGGCAAGATTTCAGCTTGCTGTGCATTCGGGGGGATTTAAGAACCTCCAAAACAGCGGCTAAAGATTACAGCAGAGCGCGAGCGCCATGACATGCTTACGTCAGATTCTGTGGTTTTCTGCTGCAGATGCCAAGCAGCACAAACTCATAAAACAAACATAGCTCCGTCAGGAAGGAATTTCACGAAGAACCGTTTCATGAGCAAAGGATGCTCCTCTGTCGCCATGAAGGAAGAACAGGCGATGATTTCATGTTAGATAAAAGAACAACAAGTATTCCTGCTGCACTGCAAAAACACAAAGTCTTACCAAGTATCTTTGGTCTAGTTTTAGAGCAATTATCTTGGTACATTTGAAATAAGACTAAAACTTCCAAGTAATTTTTCATATTGTCAATAGTTCCTTAATATTGATAAAAAAAAAAAGAACTGGTTACATGGAGAAGTGCAGAAACAATCGCAATTCCTAGATCTGACGATTCAGATCTAGGAAATTAACAATTCCTAGATCTGTTAATTTCTAGATCACTTTGAATTGATTCAAAATGATCAGAAATTGATTTTAACATACGCTGAAGTTGTACCTTTTTGCTGCTCCTATTTGCATTATTTGTTGCATAACACACCCACAGAGCCACTGTAGAGGGCCGTCTTGCACACCATTTCATGAGCAAAGGCTAAGCTAACCTTATGCAGGGAATTTTAAGTTACAGAATTTTATGCACCAACCAATTTGTGTGTAAAAATGTGCTAGAAGCTAAAAAATTTGCATTTTGAATTATAAGTGAATAATCTGCCGGTGTAGCAAGTACTTTTCTTGATGTAAAGTTATGTTTAAGTTAGTTCTGTCTTAATTCAAGTATACTGAGATTTTTGCACTGGAAACTCGACCAAAGATACTTGGTAAGATTTTGTGTTTTTGCAGTGTGGCTGGTCCTGGTCAGGAGTTGGTTGCTGATACGTTTTAGCTTTAAAAACAGAATCTTGAGTTGCATTATGCAGAGGGCTGTGACTAGAAGATAAACATAATGAATGATTGAGCAGCAAAACAGACACTCTTCCACTTGAGGTGGTTTCTGCAGCCTGGAGAGGACGATGAAGGTGAGGACATCGGAGAATCTTAACCAGAGGACTGGGAAGGTGAGCAGAATCGGGTTTTGATGCTCCAACAACGTTCCCATCAGAAGCCGATTTGTGAAACATGCGAGGAGTTTGTGGCGTGTGTGGAGTCCTTACGGTGGCATGAAGCCGTCCTCTTTTATTCATGGCCAGGAATCTGTTGCTGTAAACCCCTTTGATGCCGATGACGCCCTGAGAAATCGCAATCAGCTCCAGAACACCTGGAAAGACAAAGACCACATCTGGATGACTGACAATAAAATCAGTTTATTTCCAAAGCTCTCACATCAGCTCTTTTATTCGATTCAGCTGTACGTTAAAAACTCTGTTGGTCTTCACTTTGAAATCAGTTTGAAGCAACAGAAGAGCTTAAACATCAGTACTGGTCATCCCTGCAAATGGATAGTTTGGATTTTTGGGTTAAGCGGTCTCAGTATTTTATCTACAGAAGACAGCAACTGGAACAAACAAGTTGACTGTTGCTCAGAAAAATAAATTATGGACATTATGGAATAATTTCATTTTGAGAGGAAGACCTGGATTAAACCTCTCCCAGGTAAATCCCAAACACTAAAGCAGTCAAATCATGACACCATCCTCTTCTTTTCCCCATCAAACCTTATAACTGGTGCTCTCCCATTAGTTTCAGCTGTCAAATATGGGCCCACAGAAAGTCTGGGAATAGATTTAGAGTCTTCCTCAGG
Organism: Poeciliopsis paucimaculata; assembly: GCA_903067055.1. Lineage (NCBI taxonomy): Eukaryota > Metazoa > Chordata > Actinopteri > Cyprinodontiformes > Poeciliidae > Poeciliopsis > Poeciliopsis paucimaculata. Next base: position 132,539 of record CAEGAD010064816.1, read on the forward strand.
CCAAGATGGATGTCTGTAAGTCAAATGTTTGTCATGAGTAATGTCCCAAATTTTCATGCCTCTCAATAAGAGCTCTGGTCTTTGTGAGGTATATATATGAAGCTTCTAAAAAACTGGAACAACTGAATATTCTGTGTGCTTAAAGTTTCATGTTTATGTTTTCGTTCTTATTCATTTGGACTTATTTGGTCTGAAATAAATGAGAATTTTGTGTTTTATTTGCAACTTATATTTTTAAAACAATGCATATAATGAAAACATAAAAGTTAAGTTGTAGTCTCGTGTGTTAGTGGGTTGTTGAGAAAAAATCAGATTATGGGAAAAGAAAAAACTATCATATCTTAAAAACAATAAAATCTGAACAAAACCAGAATGCAATAAAAAATCATTTTCTTCTTCTCTGCATTTTTTAAACTCTGAGATTCATACAAACTTACAAATTTAAAACATCCTGATTCGTGTTCATCTGCTGCCTGTCAAGTTGCACACACACACACACACAGGCACACGCACACACACGCACAAACCCGCACACGCACACACACACACACCCACACACACACACACACAGATGGCTGCTGCATTTAAACCGATGTAACCTGACAACACTGTGAAGGGAGACCATGAAATGAAGGCACATGTGCGCTTCCACAGGGAGCGTCGCCTGTTTCATCAGACTTCAATGAAAACTGAAACACATATCTACAGGTTTCTAACCAGGACACACACAGTGGTTTACAAAAGAATTCATGCTCATTAAATATTTTTTATGTTTCGTCCCATTAAACATCAGTGTTTATGGGATTTTACATGACATCTAAACATGCCTTTAGATTCAGCTCCATGAGTGAAAACTTTACAGAATGTTCTTTTGCTGAAATTGCAGCTGCAGGTCCTTTGACTGACATTTCTGCCCATTCTTCTTTGCAGAGTAGTTCAACCTTGGTCCGACTGGATGGAGAGAAAGGCTGAAACGATTAGTCGGATTCGTCAAAAGAATTGTGATGAGTCGATTGTTGGAATAAACCTCAACTAATTTCGTAATCGATTAATTGCTAACTGGAGAACACAGACTTAAAAAAGGCCATTTGCTAAAATAAACAATATATTCAGAGCAGTACTTCATGTACTTCTTAACATGAAATCTTAAACCGAACTTTGTAATTTTAATGTTAAAATTTGAAGAGGATATTGGTGAACTGAAGGATTTTACATCTGTGCGCATTCATTTGAACTCAAGGGGAGATTACCAGTTCAGCAATAAGAAATCAGCGTTCATGCTATTTTTACTTATTGAACTTTAAAAATAAAATCTAAACTACTTGGTTTTGCATTTCTGATTAGACAAAAATGTCCTCACTTTTGTCTCTTTGGAAATAAATGCTGAGTAATTTATTGCTGCAACCTGCAGACAATCCACCAAAAGGCCCAACATCACGTCCATCGAATATTGACTTTGTGGCTTATTTCATCCATCATGCCGCGTTTCACTCTAATGGGTTTTAAATCAGGAGGTTTAACTTCCTCCGCGTCAAAGTTTTATCAGACAGACCCTTTTATTGAAGCAGCATTTATTTTTTGCTGCGCAGTGGAGTCGCGTTGTTGTGATGTCAGTCACGCTGATTTGCAGCCGCGCACATCCCGGCGCCTCAGAGCTGCACCTGTTACTTCCACAAATAGTCTACCTGCCAACATCCCGGACGGACACAAACGAGGCTCGTCAACCTGATGACTTGTGCTGAGATATTTCACACCGCTGCTCCTGTGGAAACCATTACTGTTCCAACTTACAGGAATAACATTCCTGAAAACATAACCAGGAAACTTGGGGGGATAAAGAGGAGTCGCGTCCAGACGTTTATGATTCAATAGTTGAGCTGCTTTGTGCATGCAGGGGAAGACTTACTCAGCTGGTTGGGCTCATGGCTGCCGTTCACTCTGCCGTCGGGATGAATCTGGAGGTGGAAGCCGATGCCAACCCTGCAGTAGAGCCTGCAGGTCCTGCGTCCCGAGCTGATCCCCTCCTGAAGGAGCAAAGAAGCGCGCTGCGCGGCGGCCGCGGCGCAAATCCAGTGAGCGAAGGTCAGAAGGCAGAGAGGCACATTCATTCTTCCCAGCAGGAGACTCTCACCGCGCCGCGTTTCGCATTTTAACCGATCCAGTGGCGAGGTCAAGAACCCAGAAGGTTTGCGCGCACAGGCGTGCGGCGCGGGTGGGCATTACCCCGGCCGCGGTGCTTCTGCTGGGGATATTTATAACGCCAGTGAGCTCACAGCTTCATGCATGCCTGAGCTCTAAAGGACGCTCTTTCAGCGGGATTTTGTCGCCGAGATGCCACTCCTGCTCAGCACCGACCCACAGCAGCGGGGCGTGAAGGAAGCTCCACCGACACGGAGCTCTTTCCCAGATATCCTCCGCGCCAGGACGCAGCGTTTTACGCACAGGGACAAAATGTTTTGAACGGCAGTGGGTCGGTTTGTCCCCGGAGCTGCAGGACAAACGTCTCACCTCCTTTTACCTATGAAGAAAAGTTTAAAACTCCGACTCAGAGATTGGTTTAAAGCCTGGCTCTGAGGCTTTGTGATGTTTTACCTTCACACTAAAGAGCTGAATGAGAGAATGGACAGAATAAAAACTTAATGCTTCGGTTAAACAGCCATTCGTAATGAATGTGGTGATCTTTACAGAGTCTTCAATACTGTTTCACTTCCAGATCAGTTTCTTACTTCATCACATTAGAAAAAACATTTTGTTCTATTCAGATTTTAAGAGATGGAGAGACATAAAGTATAATTGTCTTGGTTTCACATTTGATTAACTGTGAGTGGAAGGAAAATGATATGTTTCTAACATTTTCTACACAAAACAACTCGAGTTGGTGCAGTTGCGTCTCTTTGCTGGTGGAGCTCTGAATTGTGTTTGCCCAAAGCACCAAATGGGCTCAGACCGCCTCTGCTTGGGCGGCTGTTTTAAAACCCAACATCCTTTAAATTCCTCCATGACCTGTCTGCCGTCTTCCTGGGATTTGGCGGTTCTGGCTGTTCACTAAAGTTCTCTCACAGACCTCTAATACCAGAAACAGAACAGCTGGATTTACACTCAGATTACATTGCTTACAGATGGACGTTGTTTACCAGTTAGGTGAAAATTAAATAGGATTTGTACATACACAAACATTTAGAAAACTGTTTTCTTTTCTATACACTACTTCAATCATAGAATTAAACTAATGCACCAAAGTTTGTTGTTATTTGATTAAAAAGTTGCAGAGGTAAATATCTAAAATACTGTTTAAGATCTGCACATCTGTTCAACAAGTGATGAAGATTGACTAGTAGGTCAGAAAACATGATCACTGAGATAAAACTGAGGACAAAGACCTGAACGTTTGTCTTTTTATGAACTTGCGTTTGCTTTTCAACAACGCAAATTATTTAAAACTTGAGAAATGTGCAACTTTCTTATAAAGTTATTTGAATGTTTCACTCATTTACAGTTTGTAGAGCTGTTGTCCTCTGAGAACTGAATCATTCTGGTATAAATGGCTCTGAAACCTAAAGGAAGACACAATGTAGTGTCGACACATCAGAGAGCTTAGATAAGAACTCATTTAAATCGGTTCTTCATGCTCTTTACTAGTCGCCTGTGTCAAACACAATTTGGACTAAATTTCTTTAGTCAAGCACTTGGAAAAAAAACCCAAAGATGGATATCACAGTTTGACAGACAGGAAACAGGATTTTAGCTCCAGCAAGATGAGTTTTTATGTGTATAAAAATATGTATACAAATCACGTTTACACTTATAAATAATGTTATAATTTCTACTGAACCAAATCGACAGTTTTTTTGTTTTTTCCTCACAAAAATAAAACCAAAGTCTCAAAAACAGCAAATAAATGGTGTGATAAGCTGCAGCTGAGCGATAATGATGGCCTCCTTTGTGACTCAGACTAATTGGACTGTCTGTCTTCTCTCTCACACTCGTACCCGCCTGCACACACACACACACACACACACACACGCACACAGTCTTAGAAATGAGACACGCCTTCATCTGGGTACTTTATTCCAATCAGGTTCAGAGCTACAGGCCAGGTGTGCAGATCTGAACATCTTTATTTTCGACTTTTTACATTTTTCTCATAATCATTCTTATTATCAGTCCTGTTATTTGATAGATTGCAAAATGTAATTTTATGTCTTCAGATGGAAAAATATGCTTGATTTTCTCCTGGGTTGTTTCTATGTTATAGAGGAAATTAATCTAATTCATCTACTATAACAACAAATGTACTGAGACAAGTAAATGAACTATTATTTCCAACAGTAGTGAGATTATTTGTTTGGCAGATTATCCAGGATCACCTGCACCTGTCACCTGCTCAACTCAATATTTTCTTGGTTGGATCTAAAATCGTACAGATTTTAAATGCAGGTCAAACATTTGAATGTTGAGAATAACGGACAGTAAAAGTTGTCTTACTTTCATTAGGTTTCAGACACACTCTGCCACCATGCACAACCAACAAGAAGCATCTATCAACTGTAAAAATAAAAAAAACAACAACACAAACTTTTCATCTGAACCTAAAACATTTGTGCTTTAGGTTTGGACTACAGGAGGGTTCTTTCATGCATTTCTCTTGATTTTTCAGAAATCTAAACGTCAACTGGCAGGATATTTCTAAAATTATGTCCAAATTTGTAGGATATTTGCACAGATTGATGCAGTTAAGACAATCCTTGCAGAGGTTTCTGCCTTTGGTCTTGTGAATCGACTGGAAGTGGACAGCCGTGATTCTTAGAAATTTGATTCCCAACTTCCTATCTCTTTTTTTCACTCTGAGAAATGATTCCAACATTTCTATGATTTGGTCACCATATTTTCCCTATCAGGAAACCATTAATGGATAAATGATATAGATAAAATGCATCTATATTCTATCTCTGGGTGTCATGGTGTTTTGTGTTTGCATTTTGATCTTTTTCTTCTGGCTTATTTATATTCTAATGGTCTTGTCATATTTCGTAAATTTTTATTGTTGCCACATTATTTCCACATGTTCAGTTTCTTGGTTTATTGTCGTGTTTTGTCCTTCTTCATGCTGTGCTCATGTTTTCTTGTCATTCTGCTCCAGCTGCCATTTTTCGCTGCTCATCAGCTTCATTCAGTCCACCTGTGTCTGGTCTGATTGTCTTCCTCTCTCACCTGCTTGCTGAGCTACTTAAGCCTCTCAGTTTGTGCCATTTCTTTTTGGATTCTGCAGGGTTCTTTATGCCTTCAGTGTCTGTGTTGCTGTCCATGCTCCATGTTGGTTTTGTTCATTCATGAGCCTTATGTGTTCATCTTTTAACACTTTAAATATGTACAACCTGAGCAGCTGTCTGTGCCTTTCCTCTATGTTTCATAATAAAAAATATCAGAAGGTTATTAACTCATCAGAACCTTCTTGTCTTGCCATGTTGGAAGGGTTGGATTGGTTTGAAGATCATGTTTCCCTCGTTTGAAGCTCTTCAAATAATTTGGTTTGTGAAACAATTTTATTAACCCTGACTGACCTAAAACAGAAAATTACAAAAATGAGTTTAACTGTATGTTAATATACATATTAATCAGAAGTGAGAAAAACATTTTTATCTTTAAAACAGAAGATATTGTCAAAATTGAATTATATTATGTAAATATTTTTTCTTAGTTTTTCACCAGTTTTTATGAAACATCCCATGGCCTTGGATTTAATTTAATATTCTCTTTAAATGCGGTACAGGGGTGACATTAAGCAAATAATTTGCTTCTTTAAAATGTGAAGGCTAAGTAATCACACACCTACCTGGTGCAGATGTGCAGAAATGTTCAACTTGATGCTGCGTTATGTTGATTGTGACAGGACAGTTCAGCTTCTTAAGCTTTTCATTAAAAAGAAGGGAAATTAAAATGCAACTGAGTACGTCGTTTTCAGGTTAAAATTGAAGAGTTAAAATGGATTATGAGGGGTTTGTTTTATGACCTCATCATTCAAAATGACAGCCACTGAACAAAATCCAGCACAGCCTGAAATGTGGAACATCTTCAAGCATCCATCTGAGGATCAGTCCAAGTTATGCTTATTCATTTTCTATCTTGGCATGCATTCTCTGTAATCCCTCCCTGATTGTTTTAAGGGGCCCAGCAATGTCTGAATTTGATTAGCTCACGCGCCTGTGGATTACAGCTGGTACAGGGGCCTAATTGTCTCTGGCACCAAGGGCCGGTCCGGGCCTGCTTTACCTTTTATGTAAACAGCGGGGCAGTGTTTAGTCCCACTGTTCTATAACGGTCAGCCATTCCTCTGAGGCCATTCCAGCTACAGTGAGGTAATCTCCCCGAGTCGCATAAACACTGATGATCCTGACTGATTCCTCCGCTCGATTGATCCCAGCTTTCATCAGATTCATAGAGTCAGTAATCAACAGACAGCAGGTTCTGCAGATAATAATCAATATGAGGGCAGGCATGGCTCCCTGGAAGCTCTGACAAAAGTCACAAACAAAACAAGACTCATCTGGTCATCAGCATTGGTCAGACATTCTGCAGATAGATCTTTGTTGCTTGTGTTTATTTCTAGAATCATAAAGGCACCAATCTGAGTCTACAAGTAAATAACTCCAATCTGCTCCAGAAAGAAGAGGAATTCAAAAATTACAATTTTATCAGTCATGAATAAATAGTAAACAGAGTCAATGAAAGATCATCTGCTGCCTTTTGGATCCATTGTTTTTTTTTTATGAAATACTAAATCATTTTACATAATCACACAGTTCTTTGTAATTGGCTTGGAGTCCCAGCTGAGTCTAATCCAAAAGGAGGTGGGACATTGTGTGGTGGGACTTTTGTTCAGCATGAGCCATTGGAGAATGTCTTTCAGCTGAATGAATGGATGTCTTGAATTGAATCTGAAAATGAAACGTAAAACATCTACACAGAGAAACTCTCTCATGTGGTGTCAAAGAAATCTCTGTCACCAATGACTCACAAAACAATCTAATTAAATGGAAAGAACTGGAAATCAGAGCTTTTATAAAGGAGAATTCAAGAACCTTCAATATTTGAAGACATTTGATGTAAAAATGGTCGATGTCTCACCTGGGCTTTACAAAACACAGTCTTCTGACTATTCAACCAAGTGATTCCTAACACTTATTTACTGCCATTCCACTATTAAATAATGTTATTTATTATTTGGGTTTTACCAAAAGCTGTAAAAGAAATGTAAATTTCACTCCAATCAACTCTTTTGAAACAGCTTTTTTTTTTCTATATCGTATATACTTGCTAATCTTGTTTTTAATGAAATTGTATTTACTAAGATGCATCAAATCGGTTTAATTAAAGCTAAATATTTTTTGATTCAGTTTATTTTAAAATGTATTCAATGGTATTAGTACATGTAGCATTACACTTACGAATGTTTTATATCCCCATATCTGCCTTTGTTGGTTCCTAATTCAAATATAGTTGCTTAATCTTAGATCTTTGACTCCTTTATACTAGTAATAATAATATTTAGATCAATTTTGTTGATGAGAAATCCTTGTTTAAATGAAAAAAGGTTCAGCATTTCCCTGACCTCCATGAAAATCTTCTGTGGCACCCGATGTTCCTGGATTTCCTTTTTCATTCTTGTTTTCATTTTTACTAAAGTGGTGTCAGCCAACTTCCCTTCATGTTGGAAATATGATTTACTGTGTTTATAAAACTGCTTGGCACTAGAATGAAGACGTGAAGAGGCCACACGCAAACAAAATCGCTACCAGCTGACCTAATGTTGACTCTGATGTTATGTCAGAAGTTGTGCTGGCTCTCCAGACATGGTATGGCTCGGCTCCTTCGGTGCTTCCCACCATCATCAGCCGGACTCTCTGGAGACCTGCCGGCGTGTCGCCTGCAGCGGCCAGCCATCGCCACCGGCCATGCCGCTCCTTCTGCAGAGCTCTTTGACCTGCAGTGGGACGCCGTTTTCCCCCGGGACCCCCCATCATCACGAGTTCCAGTCTGGCCATGAAAGACGTCTGTGACATGAGAAGCTTGGGAGAAAAGCAAGTCGCCGGGGAAAGAGTCAGAAGACGTATCTGAAGTGCAAAGCCTGAGCTTAGAAGAGGAGTTTTAACTGAACTTCATCCTTTTCAGTTTGCTGAGTCTCAGTGGAGCCACAAAGAAACACCTGTTCACTTGTTACAGACATGCCACCTGTCTGCAAGGGGAGCCGAGTGGTAAAACGTCTGATCCACATCCATCCCTCTGGGCTGAGAGAAAGGACATCTCAACCTCTGACAAAGAATCCGGTTTCATTCTTTAAGTCTTACAAATAAGGGAATCCCAAAAGGAACACAATGATTTTAAAAGATATGGATGTTGCACTGTTAAATGCTCTTATTGTACAGCACCAGCTGCTTTTCCATTATAAATGTGCTTTAGTTTCTTGACCACAGGTCTACAATTTTTAAATTCTGATTGTTAATCCACATTTAATTTACCGGGTGACAGTGCTGCATGATTTCTGAAAAATCATAGATCATCATGAAACTGGGCCTGGTTTTTTTGGAGGAAGTTGCTCTTTTTGGTACATTTTGATTTCATTCTTTACTCATGAAGGTGTTCTTGTGAAAAATGTTAAGAAAACCCAATTCTGTGAAACCCCACATATGGATTAGACCAGGATAATTTGACTGGACACAACCTGCAATACATAAATGATTTTTTTTTTACATATAAATCATGATGCACTGATTCACATTGTAGAATAATTTAAAAACAATGTGAACATCCTGAAGTTGTGTTGTTTGCACAACTACTGGGCCTCCCAAGAAACTAATGTTTCCCTAAAAGAAATGTGTTTAATCAAATGTAATTCTTAAGAGGGGTGATAAAACTGTCACTCTTCGTATTTACTCAGGTTAACTTTGATAGAGAAATTTGTTCAATGGTGTAAAATATTTAAACGTGGCAAAAGGAAAAATAATTAAGATGTCTGTGAGGGGGTAAAATACCTTTTCACAGCATTTTATTCAGCTGCCAACAGTTTTGGCAATAATTGGATGACTAAAAAAGATTTTAAAACAACAAACATCTAAGAAGATGTGACTGGCCCTGATGCAGCATGTCTGCTCAACGGATCCTGAATGCAAAGCTCAAATTAAAAACAATTAAAGGAACTTAACTGCTTGGTTAAATCGTCCAAGTGTTATTTCTGTGCTTCTCGGTTTTTGCTCTTAAATATAAGCAAGAAAAATATGATCTGTTTGTTGCTGGATGCCAGACATGCCTAACCAAGACAGCATGCAGTGTTGACTTTACAGCTGATGACTGAACTACAACCCGAGCCAAAGCTTGTCCCACTTCGACACGTACACAGGTAGCAAACTGAACATTCCAGTGATGGCTGCGTTTTCACACAATGCAACTAAATACAACATGTCACAGTTTGCTAACCTGTGCAGCTGCAGTTGAAACCAGATATTTACATACAACAAATAAAGACATACACCTTTTCCCCCTCACAGTCTGAAGTTAATTCAGACCAAACCTTTCTTGAGTTTAGTTAGAATAAAGAAAATATTTATATTTGCTGAAAAGAAAAAAGAAAAGTTTTATAACAATTTTTTTTTTTTTTTTTTAATATATTTTCATTTTTTTGTTATTTAGAAATTTGCAAACATTTGGTGAGTATCAGGGATGATTGTTTTTCAAACTACGTGACTTGAGTCAAATTTCGAGCTTCAATTGAAACTCAAAATTTCAGTCAGATGTTCAATTTGAATATGACCATCAGCTTCAAATTGACTGATGGTCATTTCAAGGTAAGCTTCTGTTTTTGTTTTAACATAACTTACATTTTCCTTGGAACGCCTTAGAAAATTGAACAAGATTGTCTGGTACTATGCTAAAGTAGATCCATTCTTTTTTTTTAAGCATCCTACATCTCAGCAAGGGAAAATTAAATGCGTAGTACCTCAAGGCTCCATTCTCACCCCCTGTTAGATATCTATTAGATCCCACCAGCTCAGATCGCCATCTTCAATCTCTACTCTATGCTAAAACAAAACTCTTGTTTTTGTGTCACTGCCTGACCAAAGAACCGTCACTGAGTCAGTGTGTCCACTGAGTTCATGAGTGGGTTGATCAGAATTTCTTCCAGCTTCATATAGAAAAGCCAGGAAATGACAAAATGTTTCTGCCAGAGTCTTGACCAACACCAAGAATATGGATCACTTCATCCTGTCCGACTCCATGTTTGTAAAAAAATGGATTTTAAAACCTTGTTGATGATCTTTAAGGCACTGGAATGATCCCTGACATGAATGCATTTCAAGTATGGTCAAGTATGAATCTCGGAGATCCCTCCAGTCATCAGAGATGTGCTCACTCTGTTCCCAACCTAGAACTAAATAAAGGAAGACAGCATTTGGTTTCTACGCTCCTTGGCTCTGGAACCAACTGCCTGAAAGCCTGAGATGTACAAAAACTATTTGCTTCTTTAAATCAGGAATGAAAACTTTACCACATTCTGCAGCTTTCACATGCAGGGAAAATATTACTCTTTTTTTTATCATGACATGACTTTTTATCTGCTGAAATTAGTCATTTTGATCATTCTTAACATTTATGTGATTATGCATTATGCTGTTTTGTTTTCTGATGCTTCATTTTGATTTTTTTTTTTTTTTTTTCATACTTGTGATACATTTGAGGTTCAGTTTTTGTTTGTTAAATTGTGACTGTTTTTCTGCGTAAGCACCTCGGTGTGCGTCTCCGGTGCTGTTGGGAGTTTGAAGTGGCCGGCTGCCAGCTGTACATGAGTGAGATATCGTTCTCAGTTTTAGCCAGGAAGTCTTCAACGCTTGAGCCAAGAGTGAAAGAGTGGCTTGGCGCTCCGGTCATTACTGACTGATAAAATTGGCTTGACTTTCATGACAGGGAGGAGGGAAAGGAGGCGGGGATTTGGTAGGTGGGGGGCCAACATGCTTGCCCTGGCCTCTAAGAAAACTGTATGCAGTGGCTGTCATGGAGATGTACTTCAAAAGGAGTAAAGCATCACCAGCAGAATGCACACTAAAGTAATCCGACCACCTTCAGTGTCATCAGGCCGAGTCTCTGAATGACAAATGAGGAACAGCAAGCAAAGCAGCTTCTCTGATGCAGAAATTTGTAAAGATGGTGGCAGTTTAGAAAACCAAGTTGCAGCTTTTATGACGCTTTTTTTTTATTTGCAAGCACATCTTGTGTGTTTTTGATGTCCGTTGTTTAGTAATCTGGAAAAAGATTAATAAAATATGGTTACATGATAAATGGGGGAGGAAGACAAGTGCTTTATAGATTGATAAACTAACTTGGATTAATAAGACAAACCATATATCTACAGTATTCTGAATGAGGGTACAATAAAGTTCAGGGGGTTACCACCATGCCTTAAGGCATTCTGGATATTTTTTAAGCCGTAATTCAAACTGTGAGTGATATATTTTTTTTGAATACGTAGTACATCCCATTTTCCATTTGTATATTATACAGCAAATAAAATGTAAATATATTAAATGGCAACTTTTTTTAATGTTTTTTTTTCTCAATTTTCATTTAAATATATTAACTTTCATCTTTTTAATAAGCATAAAAATAATGCTTATTATCGCGGTGGAGTCTTTTAGTCTAGGGTTCAACTGTCATTAGAGGTTCCTTCACTGCAGAGCCGGCCCAAGGCATAAGCAAACTAAGCAGCTGTTTAGGGCCCCCAGGCCACAAAGGGGCTCCCTCAGTGGAACTGATTTTTTTAATTAATTTTTTTTTTTTGTAATAATTTCTATATCATTATAATATCAAAAACACACAATTTCACTATGAAGTGATTTCTTTTTACAATAATATATATTTGATAATGTATGTAGAAATCATTATTTTATGGATAAGTAGAAAAATAAATTGCTCTTGGGGGGCCCCCGGTGGCTGGGGTAGGTACCGCACGCTTCGTCGCTAACATGAGTTGCCGTGCAATGAGCTGAGCGCATCCAAACGTCCAAAACAGGCAGAAGTTAAGTTAGCAAAACAAAGTCTCAAAAAAGAACTTATCCTTCAAAAAGAACTTATAGAAAAAAGCCAAGATAAAGGTTTGTTTTAATGAGTGTTGGTCATGTAATGTTAAAGATTTGTAAAGCTGTTAATGGAAAATTAGCTTGAACGGTCCAGTTCAACAGCCAAACATTTATGCTGCTAGGGTCTTTGTGTTTGTGTGAATTAAATGAGTTGATTCTCATGGTTGGCTCTGTATATTTCTGAGGTATTTTTGGCTTCAAACCACCGTGTTTGATAACTTCTGATAACAATAATTAAAACTTCTCAATGTTTGACATCGTCTAGCTACATGGATGAGCTGCTCTATACTGTACTTGGGGATTTGTTGTTTGCTGCTGAGCAAAATCATTTTGTGGATAAAACAAACATAATTTTTTACATCAACTTCTACGTTCTGTGAAACTTCTGTTAAAATCATTTGAAGGCTCAGAATCAGTCCAGTACCGGTACCGGTCCACATTCTCAGGGGAGAAAGACTCACCTGTTATAAACTACATTTTTAGCTATTGGAGTAATGCTTAAGAGAAATTTATTTAATCATAGAATGTTATGAATATGTGTGTATGTATTCCATCTTAAGTTGGGCTGCACCAATTGCAGTTTTCTGGCCGATCCCTGGTTACCGATCTTTAAAAAGCCTGACCTACTGATTTTGATTTTGGCAAATATGAATTTTTTTTGTCTGAAATGTCGCTAAATATAGCAAGAAAGTCACTGAGTTGGCAGCAGTGGGGTGAATATTGTTAACTGTAAACGTGCAGAGCCGACCTGTTGGGCTGGTCTGTCAGTCAGACCTCTCACTGTAGAGCAGAAGAGGACAGAGGTTGATTTTTAAACCTCTGCTGACGAAAATAAGATTAGGGGATAAGATGGGATTCATGTGTACGTATTGGCCAATCACGATTCCCCAAAATTAAGAAAATTGGCGCCCAGAAATCAACTGGTCAGCAAATCAGTTGGCCAGTAAACGTATCCTATATTATACATTTATATAATGTAAACAGCACTGCCGGAGATGCAATAAGTTTATGGCAGGTTTATGAATGACTTAATGATCGGACTGCTGATTGCAGCCAGTCCACATTATTAGCAGGACTAGAGGGCCCCAAAACCAAATTTCATTTCGGGCCCCATGGAAGTTTGGGCCGGCCCTGCTTCACTGAATATCTCACTGCCCATTTCCTCTCATTACACTGAGTAAAATCAAGAAGTGCCTTAAAAATGTTTATATATATATATATATTTTGGCATGCCTGTGTCTTTTTGTGTGAATGCAGGGCGAGATGCATGGGTTACTGAGAAAGATGTGCTGCTGTTTTGTACAGTAGAATCACTAAATGACTCCAGTAAGAGCAAAAACTAGCTAAAAGTTGTTAAAGAAAAACTTTCTGCTGCTTAATGCTGACTTTTCTGCTAATATCTAAGCAATAATTCAATTGCAGGTGGTCTTTTAGTGAGCGTTTCAAATACAAACAAAACCAAACATTGTTTACCTTTAACAGAAGTCAGACCCAACCAGGCAGCATCTACCAGAGACATTCTGTTATATGGATTCACATGGATAATCGCAGAGCAGACATTATGTGTAAATTTGTCCCTGTCAGCAGACCTGTAGATTGAGTGCATTGTGGGTCGGAAATAGTCCACAAGAGGCGACGGTGTTTGTGTATATTTAGACCATCAATAAGTAATGATGAGCAGCAGTAGCCCCCCAATCTTAGTAAATGTTTGGAAACAAGTTTGTCCACTCCTGTTATTCTTAGTCTCACCGAAATGTTTCCATTTCACTTGACTGTCAACGTAAAAGAGGAATTAAATTCAACTATTTAGTCTCACCGGAACCATCTGCCCTCACCGTTCAGTATCACAGCAAGCCCATAACTGCAGTGGGAGGAGTCAAACATTTGGCTCCGCCCCCAAACAGAGCAGAACGTCATTCTCCTCACACTCGAATGTGCCCCCTGCTGGCAGACATTGTGCATCACATCCATAAAATATTAAAAATAAATGTCATTACTGCATAAATTAGACTGCATGTTGCAAGTTTCGGAATAATCATCTATTGGGTGAACTTAAAAGAAACAATCAAAAGTTATAAATATTAATTTGTTTCACATATTTACATGCATTGTATAAAAAAAACACAAAAGTTCTTCTGCCTTGGACAGACCCAGATTATGTATCTGACTTGATTTGGTGATCACACACATTGTGTTGATTTTTTTTTAAATCAAATTAAAAATCAAATTAAAACCATCTCCAGTACTCGCTGACTCTTTTGTCAACTCTTTGCCTGAAAGGCCTAAAAATATATTGCTTAGGTATAGCAGTATTATATATTTTCCAGCCACACAGTGTCTTTTTATAGCACGATCAAGAAACTATGTTACCTTTAGTTGTCATTAAATTGCTATGTATATCAAACATTGTAATTTAACTCTTTGAAATTGGGTCTTTGTCTCTTTAAAAACTCAGTTCTTTCTGAAACTCTGTCTCAGGAAGTTATTACAACATGGCTCCACTATTAAACCTTTAACAACATTTTTACCAGTGTTGCACTGAGACGTAGCTCATATAATGAGCTCAGCAGATGATCAGTTCCACCAGATCTTTACTAATTACTGCTGGCTAGTCTGAAGTAGCTGAGTGGCGGAGTCGTGAAGGAGGACTGCTCTGTGCCATGGAAATTCCAGTTCTGAGGATGAGCTGTGCCTTGAAGGCGGAGCTAGGTCCACCCAGACATTTAGCACAACTGAATGTTATGTTTTTGATGAGGGAATAACATTATAACACATTATAGAGCTCAAAAAAGTACATTTTAAATGACACTGTCACTTTAACAGCGTTCCACTGGGTGGGTGGAAGCACCAGTTCAGCAGAGACTTTAACTGCCCCATGCTGCTTGGCTGCTGATTGGTACAGAGACAAATATGTCTGAGCGGGAAGTTGGGGAACAAGCGACCCGATGACACAAGCAGAGAAGCATGAGGGCCCCGAATATCACAGGGGTGTTTGTGGGTTTGTGGAGGCTTTGCCTGTCCTTCTCCCTGCCTATCCGTCACATGCCTCTGCGGTGACTCTGACCTGTTTGACTTGGGCACCGGCACTGTAATTTATCATGATGTGAACGTCTTCGTCACTCTGTCAGATCCTCTTCTTCTTCATGTGGTTTCTGCACGTCTCTGCAAAGTCGCTCAGCTGCTCCAGATGGATTTCTTTCTTTTTCCAGATTTAGATTTAGCAGCACATTTTCCAGACCTTTACCCAGTGAGCTATCCAAGTATCTCACTACGGATTTACTGCTTCCACATAATGTTCCCCTCTTTAAATTCCACTAAAGGAAATCAAAGCACAATCATCTTGCAGAAATAAATTAAAAATTGTGTAAACAGTTAGAGAATTTCAGCTAATTGTCAATTTCATACATTTTATTTCAGCTTGTCGGCTTGATCAATTTAAAGTTAGTAAGAATATCATCATAAACCAAACACAGCAAATACACAAGTCAGCAAAAAAGCAAACAAAATGTGACGGCAAAAAGCAGAAAGACTAATTTAATCTTTGTGGTTAATTTACACAAAACATTGATATGGCTTTACATGTTTTGCAAATATTTTTTTTATTTTTGATTGATTATGCTTTTCAGTGTGTTACATAATAACTGCAAAGAATGACTAAAATAATAAAAGCTGTATTGTACAAAAATGGCTCATGGCTTTATTTCAGCAAACTGCTAACATTTCCTTAACTTGTTACTTGGCTTATTCATTTTCTGTTTAAATTGCTTCAGTTTAAGTCCTTCTATAAAAATAATTTTGTTGCCTTTATAGTTTAAAACTTTTAGCCACGCTTTAAAATTTTTTGTAAAATTCATAAATGGGCTTGTCACCTATAGTCGTATTTTTGTCATATCATAATTATTTTACATTACTAAAAGTATAATGCAACTGATGATAAAACGTCTTTTGTTGTTGCCGTCCTCCATGTTTGCATTTTTTTTTTATTATATTCCTCCTCAAAAGGTGTTTACTTATTTTCTGCATGGCTGCGACAAACCTATGTGAGACCGATTATGAATTTGAGGAAAAATTGCAACAGCAAAACACTTAAAATGTGGTTATAAGAAGGATCCACGCATGCTGGATGATTGAAGATCTTTAGTGATCTTTCAATTGTCAAATGTGCACACATAAATGTGATGTCATCAGCCCAAACGCAAACAGAGCTCAAGCAGCATTTTGGTTTTTGTTCTTTTATGTTTTTCTGTTCTCTGCTCTTGTAAAAAAAAATAATAATAATAATAATATTATATTATATGTAAAGGCATACCGTTAATCACACTTAATTCCTAGTTCACCATTGCATGGTAACTTTAAAAATAAACAGAAATTCACATCACAGGCCAACATGTCAGCCAGTTAGGAATTACTCACTCTGTGTTTTTAAGAACAAAAGTATTAATTTCCACTGGATAATATTTTTAACTGTATTCAAAAGACCATTTTTTACATGTAATGTACGTGTTGACCACTTGGTGGCGACATTGAATCATTCTTCACATGCGGTAGTTTTCCAGCGTTCCGAAACGTTCCCTATCGGGTCTGACGTCTTTCTCCTTTTTTCGTTAATTATACCGTCATGCCATGAATAGCTTGGTGATTATTCATTTGAAGAATTTTTTTTTTCATGCTATAAAAATAACCAATACCATTCACTGTAACAAGGGAGGCTGTATTCTTATTGATATTTTAATGTGTCGTTTCTTTATCCACGCCGAATGTAATAGTCATTTTCTTTTGTATTTTATTTTAAACATGTGAAAATTCCGAATAACTTACTTGACCAAATTCGCCATTTTCTCATAAATTAATTCCCGCTGCACGCCTGAAGGCGCGTGTGTTTAATTCTGATGAGTTTTTGACAGAGATCTGGGTTTGGATCCGTCCTCTGCACCGACTGGTTCCGGATTTTCTCCCAAAATATCTTATAGTACTGATAAATACTCCTGGCGTAGTGCCGAATATAAAAGCAGAGAAAACACAGGACTAGTGTTTTTCATTTAATCAAATCAATTTTAATTATATAATAATAGTAATAATAATAATAATAATTTATGTGAAACAAAACAATTTCATTTAAAATTAAAACTGATTGCAGGCTAGTAATATTTTAATCTAATAAAAATATCAATGGGTTCAAACTGCAATTTTGAGGATTTTTTTTAGCACATTTTATTTTTAAAACCTGTTTTAAATTTAGTTTAAGGAGCAGAATGCTAGCTAGGTTTGACATGTGTGTAAAATTAAAATAAACTTTTTTTTTTAAAAAATCCAGAAATCCCAGAGGTGAAAATAAAGCTATTTTATTGTCAATGCATTCAACATGATTAGATAAACTGTCAAGTAGTAAATTTCCGCAAAAAGGAAGAAACACTGAAACTATTCCCCACTGACACAAAATATTACACTTTGTTTTTCAAATAAAACAAATTATTTACACTGTGATGAATAGACTGCATCTTAAATCAATATTATTTAATATTACATGCACTCTGAAATATAGTCTCACATAAAACCCCCCAATTTGTGTCCTTAAACATTGCAGACATGAAAAAGAAAACAATTGTGGTGCAAACCAGGATGAGTGACGACAATTGTAATTCATCTCTATATTTAAATTTGCATGATATAAAATACAACTTACTGTACATTTACACATATTTAAATCTTCCTTATTCTCAAAGATTCAGGTGCTTCATAAATAGATTAGTTGTTTTTTTAAGTCAAAATGCATTCGCTCGAAAACATGTCATTTTGTACAGAGGAGGAGGAAAAGTCAACAGACCAAAAAAGGATTTCAAGAGCCTGTCCAAGGTGTAAATAAGTGCAAAGGGTGTTTTTGTAGTTTGTGGCCTATTATCATTTGAAGGACTTAAATCCAGGCAGATTCTTGGCCCCTCGTTAAGCAAAAGTCCCTCTGATCACATTAAACAGTCAGTTGTGGGAGGTCATGTGACGTGACAGGTGATGCCGCTCCCGGAAGGACTCGTTGCATATGGGGCACTTGAGTTTCTCCTCGCGCCGCCGCTTGACGAGAGGCTCCATGGAGTATTCTTTTTTGTGGTGTGATCGCATGTGGTAAACCAAGTCTGAGGTCATGCGGAAGGAGGCATTGCACTTGGCGCACCAGTTCTGAGCCGGCAGACAGAGGGAGGTGAAGGAGGGAGGCAGCAGCGTGAGCGCCGAGGGCATCTGAAGCTGGATAGGTCCGGAGTTCTTAGGCCAGAAGGCGGTGGTGTACACGAAAGGGTTCTGCTTGCCAATCCCAGCGGGCACGGGGCAGTTGGCGCCAAGCTCTGCACCCTGCAGCTTGGCGGCAAGGTGGTCAGCCTGGTAGAGTCTGTTGGAGGAGATGGTGTCTCCCACTGCTGGGTGGCAGTCCAGCAGCTTGGGGGGCATCACCAGCGGTGAGATCTGGGAGAAGGAGCGAGCTGGTTGGCTGAAGGCACTCTTCCTCTCTGTGCCGCTGCCCTGCTGGCCGACTGAGGTGAAAGCGCTGCCCATGGGCGAGGTCTGGCCCATGGGCTGCGTTTCAGAAAGAACCTGCCTGATGTTGAGGTGTTTCTCCACAGAGTTGCTGCTCGGGCGACCTCCGTCTTTGTTCTCAGAGTTGGAGTTCTGGAGGTTTTTGTTGCCACTGTGGTGTTTGAGGTTTTGAAGTGACTTCTTGACCTCTGTGAAGGCGCTGCGCTTGACCTCTCCGTGCTCTGTAGATCCCAGCGGGGAAAAGGACCTGTGGTTCTCCTCCAGGCCATACACGCCTCTGTAATTCTGTGCAGAACTTGCAAGCTCTTCCTTAGACTTGGAAACTGAAAGGCCTGATCCTCGGGACTCTCTGTCCTCGACTTCTGAGAACTTTCTCTTCCCCGAGCTCTCGCTGCAGATCTCGGCCTCCTTGTCAGTCGGTGAGCTGCTCCGGTTCTTCTCCAGATCCCGCGCCAGGTTGTGAAAGTCAGTGGAGGGTTTGTTGTTGTCGTGCGGACTGCTGAAGCCTTCCGAGCGGCCGAGCTTGGGGCTGTTCCTGCTCGGGGTTATGTTTGGTCGCTCTATGCTGCTCTCTTTGCCAGGCTCCTTGTCGGCCTCTGTGATACTCTGCAGCCTTTTGGTGCAGCGGAACCGGAGGTGGGCCAAGAAAGGGAACTCAAATTGGAACCGCTGGCTGCAGTCTGGACAGGAATGGTGGGATGAACCTGGGAAGCAGAGAACTGGAAAATTACAATTTGAAGATAGAAAATCTGAAACTCTAAAGTATGTTGCCAGAAGTGGGATCTTCTGGTCCTCAAAGGGCCGTTGTTCTGTTTGTTTTAGATGCTTCCCTGCTTAAACATTTCTAAATTTAATGAGCGGGTCAATAGTAATCTGTAGAATTTGGTTGCAGATTAGGAGATTATCCAAATATCTAAAACACACATACACCAGCCCTCCAGGACCAGCCACCTCTTTGTCTGCTCTGCCGTTCCAGTTGGAGGTTCAGTCAGCTCACCTTTGCTCTTGGCCGGCGCTCGGCTGGAGCTGAGCAGCAGCAGGTCGATGAGGTCCTTGCCGTACCAGACCAGCAGCTCTTCGTCCTTCTCGATGCGGCGAAGCGAGCGGTAAAAGAGCTGGCCGTTCTTCACGTAGGCCTCCAGGTTCTGCTCCTCTTTGTCCCGAGCTGACTGGACCAGTCGCAGCCACATCAGGCCCTCCGAGGTGCTGTTGGCGGCCGACGTGTCCACCTGCACATCATGAGGATTCAGGGATTTTTATTCATATATTGACCTAAAATTTGCCACCTGATCATAATGTGTATTTGGAGTAATTTGATATAAGTACTAAAAAGAGATTATTAAAAAAAAGAATAACTCTTAGGGATAAACTCAAATACTGAACGTTTCAGGCCTTTTCAGATATAAACTGGAAACCAAATGAAATCTCCTTCTAAAATAAACCTGCAGGTTTGCATTGGAGGTTTAACCCACCCTGAAGATGTAAGGTGCTGTCCGTTTGTCGGTGGATTTCAGCGCGATGAAGGCGATGCTGTCGTACAGCGACGTGTGGCTCAGCACGCACGGCCCGAAGATGGCGTTCTCCGGGATGTCGCACGTCGTGTAGACGCTCGTAAAAATGTCGGTCAGACACTGCTGGACCGCCTTGGCGTCCCCGTCCCACGCCAACTTCTGGGAGCTGGACTCCTCCATGTCACACTGCGGGGACACGGAGAAAAACACGCAGGACTTAAAACTCGGATCAAACCCGGCAAGGAGGAGCGGGAACGGCGCGGGAACGGCGCGGGATCTTCAGCTTTTACTTTCTGTGCTGAACAATGAGACGAACAGGTTGTTTGGTGATGTTCTGTTTCTGGAGACAGGAAATAAATAAATCTCTTCCGATACTAAATCAGGGGACATGGCGCCGATCCGGGCCTGTTTCAGCTCAGAACGGAATCACCATATTAAAGTCGAACAATAATTTAATTTATAATATAAATTATTTATAAAAATATTATTATTATTATTGGAGAGATTATTTTTTTATTCTAAGTGTTTTAAAAATCATTATAATTAAATAAAGCTCTCTCTCCATTATTCTCACAAATGCTAATATAAATAGAATTCACTTTAAATGTAACATTTACTCCAAACTCTCTTTATTATTAAAAATAATCAATTGTTTTAAGCCAGTAAGAATATTTGCATTATTCTTTTCCATCTCCCTGCACTCTGCTTGTTTTACAGAGTCCTTTAACAACAAAATGTTATATTCCTCTAATATTGTCCACTTGGTTTACAAAGTTCTCCTCTTAACAAAAACACCTTTTCGTCTTCTTTTTTTTTTTTACTTTACATTTGCATTAGTGATTTCTGTTAAAAAAAAAAAAAAAAAAAAAAAAAAGAAAGAAAGAAAAAAAAAGAAAAAAAAAAAAGGTTTAAATTAAAATTGTGGAAAATATTTGAATTAAAAAATATTAATTATTTTCTATTAAGTAAAGTAAAAAAAAAATGAAATGAAAATGGGAGCTGCTGAGGTCCAGTGGCGTGGGCATGTCCAATGGGTTCAAGTGGACCGTCAAAGTCAGCGGTTTCATGTCAGCCAGCCTTTCTCTCCTTCCTACAAGCGGCAGCGTATGTTGCCTCATTACCATAATCCAGCACTTTCCCCTCTGAGACTGTAATTAAAGCAGCACGACCAGTTAATTATTTCTTTTCTCCCTTTCTAACCTCACAATGTGTGCGTTTAGGCGGCTGCATGTGGCCCCTCATCCCCTCCTCTCTCCTCCCTCATTTTCCGGACTTAAATAAGGCTAAAAATGCGCACGGAAAGCCGCACCTGATGCACTGCTATTTGGCACTAATGTAGCGCCAATAGCTTTTCAAAAGGCCGTGAAAAATAACAGGAAGGAGCGATAATGTCTCACTCATATACAGATCTATTAAAAGAGAGGGACATAAAACACAGTTAAATTGGATAAAATATATAAAAAGAAAACAAGGATTTTTACTTAAGTTTTACCCAATCATTCGTCGGCAAGAATAATTGGGTAAATAGAAAAACATCTTATCCAAAAAGCAAAGCGGTACTCTCATGCAAAAAGTAGAAGCCAGAACAAATCCACAGTTCGGGTCGTTTTCGCTCCACACATAAAAAAATACGCATCTAAAACTCATTGAAACACAGAGAGCGATGCATTTCTCAGTTTTGTTTGTTTTTTTGGCTGATTATTATTATTATTATTATTATTATTATTATTATTATTATTATTATTATTATTATTATTATTTTTGCCACAATTATTAAAAAAGAAAATATGCTTATACAATCAGTTGCAATTATTGTTGATTTTCACAACACTGGTTTTCAGCAAGTTTGAGCGGCTCTTAAATCTGAGCAGTAATTATGCTTCCATATAGACCCAAACTATATAGCCTATATATATATATATATGTGTGTGTGTGTGTGTGTGCGTGTGTGTTTTTTACGCTTTGGATAAAAGAAGAGATGAATTTTTGCACTTCCATAAAACGGAAAGCAGCCGCCCTCCCATTCAGACCCGCTGCGGGTGGAGCGGGTGGAGCGAGGGGCTTTATTTCCCTCTAACCCATCTGCTAACGCCGCGCCAGGCACAAAGCTGCCCTAAATCAGCGCTGCAGCCGAAACATCTGCGGGTTCCAGCTCCGCCAAGTCAAGGGAACATAAATATCAGGCCCAACCGAAGCACCAACCTACCTTTCCCTCGATGCAGAGGAGCAATATTCCACAAGCGAGTGGAGCGCGCTGACTCCGAAACCCGTCTGAGAAATCAGAACGAGGGTAAAAATGTTTTAAAAATCCGAAAACTAGCAGGCGGACGCGGTGCCAGTGATGGAGGCGGTGGTGCTGCGCTGCGCTCCCGGGCTGCTCCGATCAGAACATTTCCCCCCCGGTGCGCTGACAGTGACAGTGATGCTGCTGCTGCAGGGCTGCAGGGCTGCAGATCCTCTCCGGCTCTCTGGCAGGGCGCACCGAGCTGGACGGATGAAGGCAGACAGAGAGTGAGACGGAGTGAGGCGCGCAGATGGGGCCCGGTGCTCTCTGGCTGACTGGCGCACAGACACACACTTTTTGTTTGCGGCACATAATCTACCCAATGAGGCGTGTCACTCTCCGTCTCCTCCCTTTAACTCTTCACTGGCCGACTGTCATTTGATGCGATTTATGGACGTGTGGAGGGATAAAGACCCTCTCTCTCTCACACACAGCCGCCCCCCTTTCACTATTATTGTAATTCAAATCACAATAGTTGGTGGTCGTATTGGGATAAAGTGACTTTCAATCAGCGGGTTGTTGGGAAGAAATTAAAGAGCAATTTGGTTTAAGAAATGCATTATTATTATTATTATTATTATTATTATTATTATTATTATTATTATTATTATTATTATTATTATTATTATTATTTGTTTATTTTATTTTTTTAAGGGATCAAGCTTTAGTTCTTATCCTATAAATAAAGTGGACTTCCTTGTCTTCTGTATTTGAGTCTATTTGAATTTTGTGGATGTTTCCAACTTCCTGTCTGATTTCCGGACTCGGACTCTGGTAGCACCGGGCCGCCGTGTCTCTGCAGATGTGTCTCTGCAGATGTGCTGGACATCCCGGGTGTTTGACCCACTGCGGGTCCCACGCCGCCGCTGACTGACTGGCTGCACTTTGCTCGGGTTCATTTAGGGGGCGCCAGTGTATAATGTGCGCAGAATGAGCGGCTGAGATTTGAACAGAGAGGAGAGCTGCAGGAACAGGTGAGAATGAAATGCTGATGGTTAAACTTTATTGTCGCCAGTCCGTGTTTCAAGTTTGACCTGATTTTTAAAATGTATTTATGGAACCTCTGAAATCAGGCTTCCTATGTAAAGTAGGATTCTGTTGCGTTGATAGGAAAAATATTCTCATTGTTCCTCCATCATGCTGCTACTTTAAAGATGCAACAACAGCATAAATTGATCATTTACACATCAATGCAGACTGAACACAAAAACTTATTATATTAATGCTCACCTGCTCAGCACAGAACAAACAACACAAATTAAGATGACAAATACTCCATTTGTTCAACAGAAGAAACAACTTTAAGTTTAAAAACCTTTTGCTACTTTTTTATTTCAAAAGATCTAACAGAAGCATGAGGACTTTGATTTTGGTTTGGTTGGCAGCAAATCTTCCAGCTCTGAAACCGATTCCTCTAAGTAATAACGACTAATGTCAGTTTCACATAATTGATGGCTTGTAAAGAAACTGAGCTGCAGAGGTAAAAAAATAAATAAATAAAAATAAAAATACTGATTGTGAAGCTGACAGTTCCTCCTCTATACTCCTTGTTAAAAGAGAAAAATTGCAGGTGTGCACTTTTAGAATATAATAAAATGTGTATAAGCTGATATGCTGCTTTCTCTGACTGAAACAAAACTGGTTTTAATCTGAAAACACAATGAAACACTGAAACAAATGTTTGTATGAATCATAACAGCTCCAGGTTTTATGTTTGCATGGATTGCTTTTTTTACTCTTCAATTAATTTTATGTCTTTTTGCAATATGACCTTCTAAAACACAGAATAGAATAGAGTAATAGAATAAAGTAAAGCTGTAAAGCAATACACAATAAATAAATACTAACCAAAACTCAACATATGAAGATTAAAAAAATCATTGGCACACCCAGCAGAGCAACAATAAGACAGCTGAATTCAACACGACACACATTCAGATTAAAAATAGAGCGTAAAGATATTTTATGGTATTAAAAAATTCTAGATGTGAAGAAATACATTTTCTCGTGAGCAAAAATACAGAAAGACAAACAAACAGTCTGTCAGAAAAAATCAACAATGAATCCAATACATGGATGTCTATAAAATAAAAGCCAGTATGTTTCATTATGTTATGTCCTTCGTGGAAACTAATTTGCTATAGGAAGCATTTTGTCGCTGAAGCAGTTTCAGTCTGACGCATGAGGAGTGGAGCATTGTCCAGGAGCGATGCTCCTTTCCCTAAAGATCCTCCTGTCTCCCACCACCTGCACAGGGTGGAGCGGCCTCCCGCCTGCTCAGTTTACCTGCTCTCTCTGGACTGCGATCCTCTTCTTGATGACCTGTGTGTTGGAGTTTCCTGACAAGACCAAACTGGTTTTAGTGTTACAGATAAAAACCTGTGTCATGTTGAAGCACAAAATCACACAAATTCAGAGCAGAGCGCAAATTTAGAAACAGCTGATGAGTGAAACACCTATTGAAGTAGCATGAAAATGATCTCAAACATCCTGTTTCCTGAATTAACCCGTTAGCATCAGTTAGACGAGCCTACAGGTGTTAAACCAGCTGCTTTTAATTCACTGTAAAGAGAAATCTTAAATCTGCACTTTCTGTGGTCTCCATTCATTTTCACAATTTCAATTCCACATTTCTAGATGCATATTTTAATTTGATGTTTTCTCAAATATTATTTAGCAGATTTTTATTTATTTTTATAAATGTGCTGTCTTTGCTTTGCAGCACTCTGTAGCCTAAGAAAATAACACATTGCTGATTTAAAAAATAACTAAAATACATAAAATACAAAACAAATAATGTGTCTTAGACATATTTAATGATTTGCATTCATTATTTTTGATTTTTGTGTCTTTCTTGTTTTGTTTTATTTTATCTCTTTGCAGATGGCCTGAGATGGCAGCGCACTGAAGGCAAATTTGAGCTCAGATCATTCGGAGCATCCTGCCACGGACCGAGCGATCAGGAGTGCACTCCAACATTTTGGGCGGGGGGGGGGGGGATAAAATGTGCACACAATACAAACCCACGGCGGATCAAACACAGTTGTCACAGTTTGCTGAGAGCTCCCGCTTTCTGGCCTCGCACTCCGTGTTTGGGAAGAAATTTGGACCTTTTTCTCTAATATTCATCACGTTTCTGGAAAAAACAACTGAAAACTGTATATATGTGCACATTGCAGTGTAAAATTAACTGTCTTACAGAGTGTTAAACTTTGAAGTAGTCATGTAGAAGAAATACTAATTGTTGACATTTTGGAAGAAGAAGTGCATTTTGCAAAATGTGTGGTAAAATACTATAAAATGTAATTTTCAGGCGTATTTTGAATACATTTTACATTTAATTCTGAAGAAGAGAAGAAAGCAACCAAATGTGTTAAATTTAACCTGGTGTGAGGAATTTGAGGAAGCAGGCATTGAGATGAAGTGTGTCACAATGTCGGGATTTTTTCTCTGTTTAAAGTCAGAAATTCACAGCTGAGGGCTCAGTGTGTCTGAAGCATCTGGATTGTTTGACAGCATGGATCATTTCTTTATCACGTCCCCTTTCAGGCCAGAATCACAATGAATTTAGATTTTTCAGCCACGAGTCTCCCAGTAAAGATTGATGTGCAAGAATGAAGAGGAGTTCCCGTCTAAACCTAACAGACGACAGTTTGGTTTTAAGAATAGGTCGAGACAGAAATTTCAGTTTATACCAAGGAGGAAAATGCAACAAAAGTTATTTATATGTTTTACAGACTGAGGTTATGGCACAAATAAATCTCCACATTTAGTCACAACTTGATATGGGAATGCTTCAACAACTGGACAAAAACACCCAAACATCAAATAAAAAATACTCACTGCTCTTTAGGAGGCTCTACAGGAAAGGATGATTTGTCTAACAACAAGTTTAATAAAGAAATATTTGATCAAGTCTGAAACTGTCAGTACAGGATTCAATAATTCTTATAATATAAAAATGAAAAACATTTTTATATTAGAAAATATAAAAAATTCAGAGTACAGCACAAGGTTCAAGCTTGAACCTTCTCCATTCAAGCTTGTTTACATTCAGTTTCCCATTTCTGAGGAAACTTCTCATTTTTTTATGTCAGCATTACCCAGAAGTTTTATTTTTATATAAAACTTCTGGGTAAGATTAATGTTGGATGTTTCATCATGTTTAGCTAAATTAGTCATTTCAAGGAAGGTGGAAATGACTCCTTGGATCAATAATATAGTATAACTGGGTAAGATTGTTATGTTTTCCGTTCATCCACCACATCTGCTTCATCTCTGATATATTATAAAAAGATTCACATTTCTGATGAATATAGAATACAGGCATTGAATAAAAGTATTCCTCGAGGAACCCCAAATATGTTTTCTTTTTTTTTTTTTTCTCTCATTCACTCAGATTTTTGATTGCCAAAATAACTCAAATGAATCCTGGTCTGCTAGTACGATCCATACCAGTTTAGTAGCTCCAAAGAATCAAACCAAGACTTCCGTTTCTATGTATTTTCCTTATTAAGCTAAAGACAATTGTGACCATTCTAATTTATTGATCATGTACTCACTTCACAAATGACTGACAGCAAATATCATCTTCATACGTGTAAATATCACATCAGATGTAATATATTATAGTTTGAGAAAAACAAATGAGTATCTAGTTATTAAATGGAAAGTGAAAATGGAGGTTTGAGAACATTTTTATATTTGTTCTCAGATTTATGCACAAGTAGCAAAAAGCAGTAGATCGGTTTTATGCTCTAATATATTCAGTTACAACCTATTCTATGTGAAAAAATAAATACATTATTATCAGTTCTGGGATTGTGTTGTATTTTGTGTGGAACCATTCAATTTTCCGGCTATTTATTGCTTTCTATACAATTTCTTCCCATTTCTTTGACTGAATGTGTAAAAGAACAAAAAAGAGAACCGTGTGACAGACAGGAAACAGGATTCTAGCTCCAACAAGGTGATTCCCTGTCAGGGTTAACACCTATTAAAACACAGATTAAACAAATACAGGAAAGACAAAAGAGTTAGATTCTTTTCTTACTCGCGAGGAGAACAGACAGAGATGTGCTTTCAGTTACAAATCTCCTACTGCTCTGAAAACACATTTGC